>QFEQ01000583.1:18903-41408 GCA_003316335.1 Hemileccinum impolitum
CAAACAGATAGGCATTGACGCCATTAACAAATACGAATATTACGCTCAGGAAAAACTCTTCAGATCTTCGAACGGCATTGTTTTTGTGCCCCCTTCCCTTTGAAATGAACTTATTTCTTTATTTCATGATTCCCCAACGGCAGGCCACCCAGGTCAAGACCGCACGATTAGCGCCATTAAACAATTTTATTGGTGGCCAGGAGCAGCTAAAAACATTTCTTCATATATAGAACACTGTCAGGTGTGCTCCCTCATGAAGGGTTCATCAAAGCCACTGGCAGGAAAATTAATCCCGCTTCTAATTCCTTCCGGCCCTTGGGTCGATATATCTATCAATTTTGTTACTGGTTTCCCTACCTCCAAAGGGTACGACGCCATTGGTGTTGTAGTCGATCATTTCTCAAAAGAAATCGTTTTATTTCCTTGTACAAAAACTACTTCTTCCGCTGATCTGGCACTTTTATTTAGAGACCACGTTTGGTGCATGCACAGACTACCTAACACTATTGTCTCAGACAGGGGACCACAATTTGTGTTGGAGTTCACTAAAGAGCTTTGCAAAGTACTGGGGATTTAGCAGAAGCTGTCAACGGTGTATCACCCACAGATGGACGGACAAACCGAACAGATCAATCGCGAGGTACTGGCATATCTCAGAGCATATGTCGCAAAACAACAAGACTCTTGGAGCGATTGGCTCAAGATGGCACAATTCGTCCATAACTCCTCTCTGACCACAGCCACTGGTGCTACCCCCTTTGAAGTAACACGTAACTATCATCCTCGACAAGGAGTGGAACCTTCCTCCTCTACCACCCCTGGGGGGTCACTCGCTTCTTCTATGGCAAAGTCACATGACGAAATCACCACCACACTTGCTAAATCCAGAGACCAGATGGTGCAAAACCAAGAGTCTAAACAATCGATCACTCCCATGTATGCCGTCGGTGACCTGGTCTGGTTATCCACTGACCACCTCACACTCCCGTATCCTGCACGTAAATTAACCCAAAAATTTATCGGACCATACTGTATTACTGCCATCCTTTCTAATGCCGTTACCCTCCACCTTCCTTCCTCCATCTCTATCCATCCCACCATAAACGTATCCTGAGTAAAACCATACAAAGCCCCACTGGCTGGCCAGCCCATATTTAAACCTGACGCTATCACAGTTACAGAAGACCATCACAAAGAATATGAAGTAGACTTCATTGCCACCAGCTGACTTTCTTGAGGAAAGTTACAGTACCTCATCCATTGGAAAGGATGGGATGAGGTGGATCGCACCTGGGAACCAGCCAGTAATTTGCAACATGTGCAGGACGCTATCAACGACTTTCATCACTCTCACCCCTCTGCTCCTCGCCTGATCCGGGGCATCTCCGCAACACAATTCATCTCCCTGTTTTCTCCCTTCAGACCCTCCTATACTGAATTCGCAGACTCGCGGTTGGACCTCGAATCTGGCAAATGGGGGGTAGTGTTATAGTTCGGGCATCGTACACCTTATTTTTCACTTTTACTCTTCGCTCATATGCATGCATCACTGAGCACCATTTTACTTAGTCATTTCTCTTTCCAAAGTCACGTGACCGTGGGAACCTTCATGTGACTCGAGGCTAGACTTATGATATCATCGATGACATCATACCTCGTGTTCTCTTATCTCTTCACACAATCATTTCCGTTATTCTTCTTTTGTTCCAGAACATTCTTCATCCTCTTATCTTTACCTACCCTAAAGCTAATTCAGACTCAGACACCTGCCCTAAGGTAGTCACTCATCGTATATATACCTTCTCTGTAATTCCCTCTTACCTTAGTCCTATTCACTTCGTTCCACTCACCTCATCTGGTGCCTGCAACTCAGTGATACTACTCCTCTCTTCTTCGCCAGCCTAGCCCTCTGCAAAGGGGCCACTTGTATGTTATATCGCATCGTCGCAATCGCCGTCCCTATCTTCAATCTGGTCCTCGTCTTACTCGTCAACATTGACACTGTCTCCCGATGCCTCCTCGTATCTGTGTTCCTAGTTGAACTCGTCACTGTTGTAGTCCGCAACATTGAATACTGGGATGGCGATGGAGATGATTCGATAGAGCATATAAGTGGCCCCAAGCAGAGGGCTAAGCTGGCAAGGAAGAGAGGAGTGGTATCACTGAGTTGCAGGCACCTTGGAGGGTGGGTGGAACAAAGTGAATAGGACTAAAGTACAAGGAATTACAGAGAGGGTTTATATAGTAAGACCAAGTACTTTAGGGCAAGTATCTGAGTCTGAAAATAGTTAAGGGCAGGCGAAGATAAGAGTGTAGAATGTTCTGGAACAAAAGAAGCAAACAGAGATGACCGTGAGAGAAAGATAAAGAACATGAGGTATGACATCATAATGACATCATAGGTCTAGCCTCTAGTTCTGTGAACATTCCCATGGTCATGTGACTTTGGAAGAAGGAAATGACTAAGTAAATGGTGCTCAGTGATGCATGCATATGAGTGAAAGGAGAAAATGAAAATATAAGAGTGTACGTGTATCCGAACTATAACAAGTCAGGCTTGAACCATCCTCACTGAGAGTGAGGAAAGGGCTTAAGAAGCCACTGTGGTATAGGATGGTGAAGAAGCCAAAGTTTTAGTGCATAGAAGATTGGGTATGAGCCCTTTACAGAATCCTTACAACCATTATACTCCTTTACACCCCAATGTTATATCACATTTTCCAAAACACCCTTGAAAGATTGAGATAGGAGACTTTGTCCTCTGCATAACAAAAGAAGATCTTTATAAAGACACCAAGGATGTTGATTTTAATGAAGAAGCAAACAAGTACTTTAGTGCTCCACAAAATTTGTCTGGTTAGGATGCACCTGAAGAAGACAACACACCTTGGGGACCAGCTATAGCAATAATCATAGGTGTAACCAAAAACTACATCCAAGATATCTAAAAGGATGTCAGGAAGTGCACAAACCATATAGTAGGAGATGATGGCCAACATGCAGGCAATGTTGGACTCTTATTCCATACACATTCAACAAGTCGAGCAAGAAAAGGCATCCTTAACAGATGCATTACTACAGGCCAATGAGCAGCTGGCCACTGTAAAGGAACAATCCCAACAAGCAGATCAGTGGACAAGAGAGCTGGTCAGACTTATGCAATGGGGAGATTTGAAAGGAAAGCGGCAAGAAAAGCTGATCTATCTGGATGCAGATGGGGAAGAGATATTTGATATTGACAAAGAAGAAGAGGAGGATTACTCCACAACAGCATCCATGGGTTCACAGGTGGAGATATTCACAGACCCCAAGACATATGATGGATCCCCAGGAAATTTTGAAGAATGGTGGATCAAGATGAAGGCTTAGTTAAAAGCAAATCCAAAGCACTTCCAAAACAGGAAGAACAGAGTCCAGAGTTGGAACATCAAACAAATATGGTTCACAATCCTCTCTAGGCTGCAAGGACAATGCGGGTTCTATTTCACAGAAGTTGAACTGAATCAGATGAGTAGTGGGACATCTACTATGAAAACCATTCAGGACATACAGTTAGAGATAGAAGGATTATTCAGGCCTGTCAACCACACAGACTGAACCATGATGCACCTTCACTCCTTTAGACAAGGTGAATGGGACTCACCAAAGCAATTATCCATTAAAGGATACATCAGCCAATGGAGAGCTCTAAATGAAAGAGCCAACCTTGGAGATGTGGCCGGGGTCAACAATATAGAGAATGGCATCTCAAAGAAGATATGGGCCAAACTCTTCAAAGGACATTGAAAGTCAAATATTGGTGAAACACTTAAAGAAGTGCTCAAGATCAGGCAACAGCTGGATGCACTTAAGGCATTCTGTTACAGCTAGTCTTTTCATCCCTAAAACTTCATCACTAATCCTAGCAGTAACAACTCATCACAATCTCTAACAATCAAGACTAGAATACCAATCCAATCATGCTCTACAACTTTCAAAGATCTTATCTTATCTTATCTTATCAGATCATATGACTCATTATCTTATCTTATCTTCAACCAATCACATCCCTTTCTTTCATCTTAAGACATAGACTCACCCTTATAACTTTTCAGACTTCTCAAAGGCATGAGGATGTCTCATGACCTGTCTATCTTAGTACACACAGCCTTCTTTTCATTTCCGTGCTGTGCTATGCTTCTCTTCTTTCTGATCCATGCACACACCTCATGTCCTTAATCTCCACCATGCTTCCACTTCCATTCTGCCACCACCTCATATTGTATGCATGTTTGCCTCATGTCTTCCCACACTATATCCTTTTATGGCTGTACTACCTCTGGTGCATGGACCATATACCTAACATGTATAAACAGTAGCTAGAGTATATAAACCCCCAATAGAGCACCAGAGAACTCCAGTAAAGTTCTCTTGGTCTTTCCTCCAAAGATAGCCCTTGAGCACTACTCAGTTCTTCCTGCTTGCTTTCTCTCTTTTGATCAAGTCTAAGCCTTACTCCTTGGAGATAGGCTTTGGAGTTGTTTCAATAAGAACTGAACTGTGGAGGACTGGACCAGAGTTATATGGTCAGATGAGACAAAAATCAACAGGATTGGATTAGATAGAAGGATGTATATCTGGAAAAAGGGAGGTGAGCCTTTACAGGACAGAGAGATCCAGGGAACAATGAAGTTTGGAGGAGGTTCCTTAATGGTTTGGAGATGCATGGGCTGGAATGGAGTGGGAATACTTGCAGAGATGGAGGGAAGGATGGATGCTGAGTAGTATGTGTTCATTCTATGTTGCAGGCTGTAACAAAGACTTGCTCAACAAGGAACACTGAGACAAGGAGACAGTGGGAAATGGTGTCAACATTGACCAAGATGACAAGGATGAGGCAGAAGATTGGTACTGCGACAGTGATGAGGTGATATAGCATAGACGGTCCCTTGACAGAGGACTAGGCTGGCGATGAGGAGAAGGAGTAGTACCACTGAGTTGCAGGCACCAAGGAAGGTGGGTGGAACAAAGTGATTAGGACTAAAGTATGAGGGAATTACAGGGAAGGTTTATATACTATGACTGAGTACCTTAGGGCAGGCGTCTGAGTCTGAATTAGTTAAGGGCAGGTAGAGAACATGGAACGTCATAGAATGTTTAAGAAGAAAGGAAGTGAATGGAAGTAATTGTGAGAAGAAGGTAAGTGACATGAGGTATGACATCATAGATGATGTCATAAGGCTAGCCTCAAGTCATGTGCCAGTTCCCACGGTCATGTGCACTTGGTCACGTGACTGTGGAAAGATGAAGATACTAAGTAAACATTGCTCAGTGATGTGGTGCATATGAGCAAAAGATGAAAGTGAAAAATGGGTGTACATGTGCCCGAACTATAACACTACCCCCCATTCATCAGATTTGAGGTCCAACCGCAAGTCTGCAAATTCGGTATAGGAGGGCCCGAAAGGAGAGAATAGAGACAAGAACTGCATGTCAGAAATACCCCAAATGGGGCGAGGAGCGGAGGGATGAGAGCGATGGAAGTCATTAATAGCGTCCTGCGCATGTTTTAAGTTATCAGCCAGTTCCCAGGTGTGATCCACCTCGTCCCATCCTTTCCAATGGATGAGGTAGTGTAACTTTCCTCGAGAAAGTCTGCTGGTGGCAATGAAGTCTACCTCGTATTCTTTGTGTCGGTCCTCTGTGACTGTGATAGTGTTGGGTTTAAATATGGGCTGGCCTGCCAGCGGAGCTTTGTAGGGTTTTACTCAAGAAATGTTAATTGTAGGGTGAATGGAGATGGAAGAGGGAAGGTGGAGTGTGACAGCATTGGGGAGTATGGCTGTAATATGATATGGGCCAATGAACTTTTGAGTTAATTTTTGCACAGGATAGGGAAGCATGAGGTGGTCAGTGGATAACCAGACTAGGTCACCAACAGCATAGGAGAAAGCAAGTGAATGTTTAGACTCTTGGGCATGTACCATCCAGTCTCTGGATTTAGTGAGTGTGGTGGTGATATTGTTGTGCGTTTTTGCCATGGTGGAAGTGAATGACCCCCCAGGGGTAGTAGAAGAGGAGGGTTTGTTGGAATTCAAGGTTCTGACATTCTGGATACTTCTGGAATCTTTCTAACAAAGTTCTGAGAAGTTATGAAGTTCCAATACTGTTTCCACTAAATCCGAGGTTCCAGTTTATTCGAATCTCCACTTAGAAACACCATCTATGATTGTTATGTGATGAGAACATCTAATAATAGATTAGATAAGTATGGTGCAATCTTACACCATACAGAGAGCATTGTGCAATTGGATATCACACAATCATATCATTCTCTTTCTTCATTATTTCATTGGTTAGAATGATATAGAATACAATAGATTGTTTGTCCTTATGAATCTCTTTATTGATTAGATACAAACAATCTGTATCATATATAAGATTGTTCTTTAGGATCAATCTTTCTCTAACGAGTTATCTTTGATTTGTTCTCTCCTGCTTCGATCTCTCAAATCTTAGCAAGACTCTTCACCTCTTCTACTTGATTCACTCCATCATATCATCAATACCAGATGAGAGTTCCCACCTGAGACTCATTCCTTTGTTCCTTCACATTGGAGTATCTTTGTACTTCAATAGGGTTCAATCCTGTGTCATGGATGATAATTATGTGTTACTTGAAACGGGGTTGTACTGGTGGCAGTGGTGAGGGATGAGTTATGGATGAATTGTGCCATCTTGAGCCAATTGCTCCAAGAGTCTTGACATTTTGCGACATACACTCTGAGATAAGCTAGTACCTTGTGGTTGATCCATTCAGTTTGTCCATCCGTTTGCAGATGGTATGCCATTGACAACTTCTGCTGAATCTCTAGCACTTTACACAGCTCTTTTGTGAATTCTGACACAAATTGAGGACCCCTGTCTGAAATGATAGTGTTAGGTAGTCTGTGCATGCACCAAACATGATCTCTAAATAAAAGTGCCAGATTAGCAGAGGAAGTGGTCTTTGTGCATGGAAAAAGAATGATTTCTTTTGAGAAATGATTGACTATGATGCCAATGGCATTGTACCCTTTAGAGGTGGGAAACCCAGTAATGAAATCAATAGATATATCGACCCAAGGGCCAAAAGGAATGGAAAGTGGAATTCATTTTTCTGCCAGTGACTTTGATGAACCCTTTATGAGGGAGCACACCTGGCAGTGTTCTATGTATAATGCAATGTCTTTGGCTGTGCCAGGCTGCCAGTAAAACTGTTTAATGGCGCTAATAGTGTGGTTGCGACCAGGATGGCCTGCTGTAGGAGAATTGTGAAAAAGGGAAATAAGTTCATTTCAAAGTGAAGGGGGCACAAAAACTATGGCATTTGAAGTTCTGAAGAGCTTGTCCTGAGCATAATATTCATATTCATTAATGGCATCTACACCTAGTTTTTCTGATTCTGTCATTAGTTTTGTTTCAAAATTAGGATAGAGAGAGGTAGAAACTATTGCTTTGACTCTGGTGGAGCCAAAACCTTTTTCATTATGTTCTGACTCATCTAGAGTTGTTTCCTCAGTTAGTGTTGGGTTTTCTATTTTTTCAATAATTAGCTGTGCAATACAGTTGTGTTTAGTAATATGGAAAGGAATGTCTGTGTGGTTAAACAGGATAACCCCAATTTCTCCCCTATAATCAGCATCAATGACTCTGGTCATAACTGTTATAGTTTGGGCATGCGTACACCCTATTTTTCACTTTACTCTTCGCTCATATGCATGCATCACTGAGCACCGTTTTACTTAGTCGATTTCTCTTTCCAAAGTCATGTGACCAAGTGCATGTGACTGTGGGAACATTCACATGACTTGAGGCTAGACTTATGATGTCATCGATGACATCATACCTCATGCTCCCTTATCTTTTCACACGATCATTTCCATCATTCTTCTTTTGTTCCAGAACATTCCTTGTCCTCTTATCTTTACCTACCCTAAAGCTAATTCGGACTCAGACACCTGCCCTAAGGTAGTTGGTCATTGTATATAAACCCTTCCTGTAATTCCCTCCTACCTTAGTCCTATTCACTTCATTCCACCCACCTCATCAGGTGCCTGCAACTCAGTGGTACCACTCCCCTCTTCTCTGCCAGCCTAGCCCTCTGTAAAGGGGCCACTGCATGTTATATCACATCATCTCAGTTGCCACACCAATCTTCAACCTCGTCCTCATCATACTCGTCAACATCAACACCATATCCCACTGTCTCCTCGTGTCTGTATTCCTAGTAGAACTCATCGCTGTTGCAGCCCACAACAATAACATCAATTTTATGCTTGAAGGTGAGGCCTAAATGGGGGGCAATCCTGCCATAGGTTCCAAGGGGAAGCTGGATTTTGACATGGGTGGGTACCAGCAGTTGATTGTGGGTGGGGATGTCAAAATCGGTAGTAGAATACAGATCGAAATCTGCTGTGGAAGAGGATCTCTTGGATAGGAGGTGAGCATCTGGAGAGGTGAGGAATACGGGTATAGATAGATTAGAAGTGTGTAAAATGGTAGAGGGAAAGACAATGTTTTTGTTTAGATTATTAATAGCATCCCCATGGTCTGGGCAGTGGGAGAGCGTGTTGGCACGTCCGTTCATGTTGCCGGGCTTGTAGATCAAAGTATAATTAAATTCTTACAGCAACTTATGNGCGCACTTGGCAACCTGACAAAGTTTGCAGCTTTTTCCAATATTTGAGATTCTTGTGGTCTGTCCAGATCTCAAAGTTAGTGTTTCCAATTAGATGATGCCACCACTCCTCCAGAGCACATATAATGGCCAACAATTCCTTATCATAGACAGGGTAATTGCGTTCAGTGGAAGAAAAGGAATGTGAAAGAAATGCACAAGGGTGCCATAAATTGTCCTCCCCTTGAACCAATAATACTGCTCTAGTTGCAATGTTACTAGTGTCCATTTCCAAGCACATGGGTTTCGAGGAGTCAGGGTAAGCCAAAAGTGGCACTGTCATGAATTGTTTTTTGAGCATATCAAATGCATTTTGTTGTGCTGTTCCCCACGTATATGGTATGTTTTTCTTTGTTAAGTCATTGAGGGGATGAGCAATCTGACTGAATCCTTGAATAAACCAATGATAATAGTTGCATAGGCTGAGGAATGACTGCAGTTGTTTGAGTTTCATAGGCATAGGCCATTCCAGAATGGCATCAACTTTCTTTGTTTGCATGGCGACACCATTTTTTGAGATGTGCATACCTAAGAAATCAACATTGTCAGCATTAAAAATACACTTTTCTGGTTTCGCATAGAGGTTGTTCTCACATAAATGCTAGAGAACTTCCTTGACTATCTCTGAATGCTCTTCATCCAACTTTTTGCATGTGAAGATGCATATGTTGTTGAGATAAATGATAACAACAGCATATATGTTATTAAAGATATCGTTCATCATCTGTTGCAAGGTCGGGGGAGAGTTAGTCATACTGAAATACATTACAACTGGCTCGTAAGTGCCTAAAGGAGTGATGAAGGCGGCTTTCCACTCATCACCTTCTTTGATGCGGACATTGTTGTATCCCCATCTCAGGTCTAGGCAAGTGAATTTGTTGGCGCCTTTTAAACAATCTACCAAGGAGGAAATTAGTGGTAAGGGGTATAAATTTTTTACAGTTCCTTCATTAAATAGCAGTAGTCCATGACCAATCATTTTTCACCAGTTTTCTTGGGGATGAAGAACATGGGAGCCATTTGTGGTGATTTTGATGGGTGAATATACCCTTTTTCTTATTCGGTTTTGATGAAGTTCTGGACTTCATTGATTTCAGTGTCAGAGAGTGGAATAACCTGACCTTTCTTTGGGACAAAGTTGGGTTGGAGGTCAATAGCATGGTCCCAAGGTTTGCAGACCAGCATCTGTTTGGATTCCTCCTTGCTAAATACATCAAGAAATTCATGGTATTGTTTTGGTACCTGTTCGGCGAGACCTTCTTTGATGGTTCAAACTGGAACCCACTGCTTGGTTTGATTTGCTTTGTAGTGCTTGGTGTATCTGTTGAAGATTATGGTTTTCACTACCCAATCAATGAGTGGATTATGATGATAGAACCAATCATAGCCTAGGATCACTTTGTAGGACCCTAGGGTTGCGACTAGCACATCCATGCCTTCGGCATGTCCATTGTAAGAAAGAACTATAGAAACATACTCATGGATCATTCCATGCTTGGAAGAGGACCCATCTGCATTAGTAACATTCATGGGATTGGAGAGAGGATGAGTCATTATTCCCATCTCTGTTACCCAATGTTTGTCCATGAAAGTTTGAACTGCTCCAGAATCAAGGAGCGATGAAGTCATACAAAAGGTCCAATTGCCTTTCTAATCCTGGAAGTAGATGTCAGTGTTAATATCAAACTCACCTCCTTGAGAGGCATTGGGTTCTTGGTGTGAAAAAGAGGACTGGGGGGATTTATAAGAGGAAATGCAAGATGAACATTTGTTTAAAAGAGAATTAAGTGCACTTTCATTATCCAGTGCTGCGCTCAAATGAGATGCCCTTTCAGATGTGAGTCCATAAGTAAAATTATTCAAAGAAGTACCGTCATTCCCTTCAGCCTTGAAGGCTATATCATGGGATGTAGGTGCTACTTCAATGTCCATCTCCCCTTCGATATCCAAAACAGAGAAACAATTATGAGAAGGAGAAGAAAACAGTAAAAATGAAAGAAAACTATTGTCCTTAGCCAAACAGATACCCCCCAGATCTATTCGGCTTGCTCTTTCCCTTGAGTCATTCAGCAGCAAGGTGCTGTGCTCTTGTCGTAAAGAGGTCAAAATAGTAGGCTTGTGCCTCTTTGTTCTGCCAGTCAGGAATGGAGGAGGCACACAAGTGAGAGGAGGAGGAAGAGGAATCAGCCATGATGGAGGCAATGGCCGTGGTGGGAGCAAGTGGGATCTTACGATTTTGACAAGGAGGAAGATAGGTTGTACAGCTAGTCATTGGATTGAAGGCCAGACATGCTCTTGGTTTCCTCAGTTCTTTACAGTTTTGGGAAATATGACCTTTCTTTCCACAGTTATAGCAGTTGTGGTTGTCCACCCGTGGTGGTCCTTGAACTGCACAGATGTCCTGCATTGGTGCACTGGTGCCAGGTTGAGTCCCAACGGCCGTAAATTGGAGTTCAGCTCAGTATTGATTTCATGGGATGAAACTGCTTTTGCTTCTCTCCAGGCAGGTTCGATGAAACATCTTACCAATCTCAATGGAGGTGTCTTCCCAAGACTCAAGATCTTCAGCGATGGCGGGATGGCAAAGACATACTTGAAGATAGATGTTATAGTCTATGCTTTCCTTGTAGAGCTAGAGTGCGATCCCTGGCTCCATCTTAGCATCAATCTGTAACAAATTGAACTGTTGCATATAGACTTCAATGGGCAGATTCCCTTGTTGTAATGTGACGAGTTTTTTGTAGGCCTCCACTTTTAGCACATTGATTCGGAAGTGTTTCTCGATGTGTTCTTTGAGCACCTTCCAGGATGGCCAGAGTCCTTTGATGGGATACTGCTCAATTGTAACTCGAGCGAAGTTGGTGGCCCTCCCATTCATATGGAGAAGAACTGCAACCATTCTCTGGTGGTCATCCAGGTTGGGCTGGCAGTTAACCCAGGCACCTATTTTTGTCCACCAGATGTGGAACTTGTTTTGGTTGCCATCCCAGGTGCTGGGATCAGTGAACACCTTATATGCATTAGAGGAGGAGGCAGAGGAGGTCAATTGATGTTGTATGAGGGTTTGCATGGCTGCAGCCATGAGTGTCATCTGTTTGGATAAGTCATCCCATAGTTGGTTTCCTGACATCCTTACTATTCACTATCTTCCAAGTGAATTCTAGGGATTAGAGATACCGTTGGTTGGGATGGAGGGTGGTATGTGGACGGAGAACAGAGTAGTTGGGAACACCGAGGTCCCAAAGGTGGTGATAGTGAGTACGAATATATCGGGGGTCTTGTACATACACACAGCAGTTACAAATTTTCTTCCTTCTCAAGAACAGGCCATTTGTGCCTTCTGGTTCAGGGGTGGTGTCATTGGGATCGATAGAGAGAGCAGGCGATGGAGTATGAGGTCATTGAACATTTAAACAGTAAAAGGCAAGAGCAGCAGCTTCTCATTGCACTTCAATTCAGGCGAGCCACTTAGTTCGGGACATAAACAAAGAAAGGGGAATGTAGCGATGTCCAGCTTTCAAGAGTCCTAATCAAGTGTTGCGGGCTGCAACAAAGACTTGCTCAACAAGGAACACTGAGACAAGGAGACAGCAGGAAATGGTGTCAACATCGACCAAGATGACAAGGACGAGGCAGAAGATTGGTACTGCGACAGCAATGAGGCGATATAGCATAGACGGTCCCTTGACAGAGGACTAGGCTGGCGATGAGGAGAAGGAGTAGTACCACTGAGTTGCAGGCACCAAGGAAGGTGGGTGGAACAAAGTGATTAGGACTAAGGTATGAAGGAATTACAGGAAGGGTTTATATATGATGACTGAGTACCTTAGGGCAGGTGTCTGAGTCTCAATTAGTTAAGGGCAGGCATGGAGTATGGAATGCAACAGAATGTTCAAGAAGAAAGGAAGAAGATGGAAATATACGTGGGAGAAAGATAAGGGGCATGAGGCATGACATCATCAATGATGTCATGAGTCTAGCCTCAAGTCAGGTGAACATTCCCATGGTCATGTGCACCTGATCATGTAACCTTGAAAAGAGAAAATCAACTAAGGTAAATGGTGCTCAGTGATGCTAGGCATATGAGTGAAGAGTAAGAAAATAAAATGGGGCATACACATGCCTGAACTATAACACCTAGCATTACTGAGCACCATTTTACCTTAGTAAATTTCTCTTTCCAAAGTCATGTGACCAAGTACACGTGACCACAGAAAATCTCACATGACCTGAGGCTAGATCCATGACATCATAGATGATATCATGCCTCATGTTCCTTATCTTTTCCCATGTTTATTTCTGTCTTCTTCCTTTCTTCTAGAATGTTCCATCTTTCTCTTAGCTTCACTGGCCCTAAATCTAATTCAGACTCAGACACTTGCCCTAAAGTACTCAGTCTTACTATATAAACCTCACCTGTAATTCCTTCGTACTTTAGTCCTATTCACTTTGTTCCACCCACCATCCTTGATGTTATAGTTCAGGCATGCGTACACCCTATTTCTCACTTTACTTTCGCTCATATGCACTACATCACTGAGCAACGTTTACTTAGTACTTTCATTGTTTCCAAATCATGTGACCTAGTGCACATGACCGCAGAATCTAGCACATGACCTGAGGCTAGCCTTATGATATATAAATAATATCATACCTCATGTCCCTTATCCTCTTCTCATAGTTACTTCCATTCACTTCCTTTCTTCTCGAACATTCCATGACCTTCCATGTTCTTCACCTGCCCTTAACTAATTCAGACTCAGACACCTGCCCTAAGGTACTCAGTCGTACTATATAAACCCTTTCTGTAATTCCTTCGTACCTTAGTCTTAATCACTTCATTCCACCCACCTCTCTTGGTGCCTGCAACTCAGTGCTTACTGCTCCTCTCCTCTTTGCCAGCCTAGTCCTCTGTAAAGGGACTATCTATGCTCTATTGTCTCATTGTGGTCACCATCCCAATATTCCAGTTAGTCCTCATCATCTTAGTCGACATTGACATCATCTCCCACCACTTGCTTGTCTCTGTCTTCCTCATGGAGGTAGTTTCTGTTGCAGTCTGCAATACTTGATGCCTACAACTCAGTGATACTGCTCCTCTTCTCCTTGCCAGCCTTGCCCTCTGTAAAGGGGTTCTTACATGTTATATTGTATCATTGCCATCACCATTCCTATATTCAACCTGATCCTCATCAATGTTGATACCAACATTCACTGTCTCCTCATCTTAGTCTATCTTGTGGAGTCCATTGTTGCAGCCTGCAACATTTTTTCTCAAACATTCCATTGTTTTCTTATCTTTGCCTGCTTTAAACTTAATTCAGACTCAGATACTTGCCCTAAAGTACTTGGTCATCACTATATGAACCTCTCTGTAATTCCCTCGTACTTTAGTCCTAATCACTTCATTCCACCCACTGTTTACAGTGCCTACAACTCAGTGGTACCACTCCTCTTCTCTTTGCCAGCCTTGCTCTCTGTTCAAAGGGGCTCTCATATGCTCTATCAAATTGTCGCCATTGCCATACCGATCTTCAATCTTGTTCTCGTCATCCTTGTTGACATCAACACCGATATCTGCTGTCTTGTTGAAGCTATTGTTGCAGTCTACAACAAGTTTAGGAACTTTGGGAGAGAATTAAGATTGAGTGGGGGAAGATAGAGGTTGAGGAGTGTTAAAGGCTAATTGAAAGTATGCCTAGAAGACTTGAGGCAGTGATACAAGCAAAAGGAGGGCATACAAAGTACTAAAATCCATACTGTAATATAGGGTCAAATAAGTGTCCCAATGACATATCATTTTGAAATGGTTATATCTCACTCCCATGCCAACCAAATCACATGACAAAAGTAGTGTTGGAAAGCCAAGAGCAGGTACACACATCCATCCTGCAAGTATGTTACCTAATTCATTCTTGGTCTTTTACAATATCCCAATCTTTTCAAAATGGCTCAACATTGGGACACTTTTTTGAGCCACTATATATAAACCCTTCCTGTAATTCCCTCATACCTTAGTCCTATTCATTTGCATTCCTTCCTTTAATAAGGGCCCTCTGCTTCTGAGTACCACTCCTCTCTCCTCCACCAGCCTCACCCTCTGTCAAGGGGCTTGTCTATGCTCTGGCTCACTATGATATACCTCCCACTCATGCAGCTCATCCTCATCCTTGACATTGTTGCTGACATCGCCAATTATTACATCCTCATAACCACATTTCTCATTCAACTGACTCAGCTGCAGTGCAGTTTCAAAGCTTACATTCCCTCCTTATGCTTAGTGTTTCTTCTGAGGTGTAGGTACACCTTCACTCATTGGGGGAACTTGTGGATGGTTTTCTCCAGTAACTTTCTGGGCCATTTGAGCATTGGCAGTGAAACAACCCTGATGCTTATACTCCCAAGGGAGATGTTTTCAGGACTATTCCACCAGAGGGAAATGGGAATTGTTGCAGACTGCAACTACAAGCTCTAGAAGGAATATGGAGATGAGGAGACATCAGGTGAGAAAGTTGACATCAACAAGGATGACAATAATGAGGTCAAAGATAGGAATGGTGACCGAGATGATTTGATATAGCATAAAGTGGCCCCTTTGTAGAGAGCTAGGCTGGCAATGAGAAGCGGAGTGGTATTACTGAGTTGCAGGCACTGTGGAAGCAGTGGGTGGAATGAAGTGATTAGGACTAAAGTATAAAGGAATTACAGGAAGGGTTTATATACAATGACTGAGTACTTTAGGGCAAACATTGGAGTCTGAATTAGTTAAGAGCAGGGCAAAGAAGTGAAATGTCATAGAAGGACATGGAATAAAAGAAGTGAGACAGAGATGACGGTGAGAAGATGTTATAGTTTGGGCACACGTACACCCCTATTTTCTTTTCTTACTCTTTGCTCATATGTCTAGCATCACTGAGCACCGTTTTACCTTAGTCAATTTCTCTTTTCAAGGTCATGTGATCAGGTGCATGTGATCACGGGAATGTTCACCTGACTTGAGGCTAGACTCCTGACATCATTGCTGATGTCAGATCTCATATCCTTTTTCTTTCTCTCACATTCATCTCCATTTGCTTCTTTTGTTCCAGAACATTCTACACTCTTATCTTTGCCTGCCCTTAACTAATTCAGACTCAGATACTTGCCCTAAAGTACTCAGTTGTTACTATATAAACCCTCCCTGTAATTCCCTCATACTTTAGTCCTATTCACTTCATTCCACCCACCCTCCAAGGTGCCTGCAACTCAGTGATACCGCTCCATCTTTCTCTGCCTGCCTAGCCCTCTGCCAAAGGGCCACTTTATGCCTTATCAAATTGTCTCTGTCGTCATCGTCATATTCAACCTTGTCTTAGTCATCCTTGTTGATGTCGACACCGACAGTTGTCATCTCCTCATCTCCATATTCCTTGTCCAACCTATGGTTGCAGTCCATAACACTTGAATAGAACTGTTCTAAAGCTGAACCCACTATGTTCCCCTTCTATCTGTTTATGTCCCATACTAAGTGGTTCGAGTGCATTGAAGTGCAGAGAGAAGCTGCTGCCCTCACTTTCTACTGTCTCAACGCACAGAGATCCTATACCCCGTTGCCTGCTCCCTCTGTTGACCCAAATGATGCCACACCCGAACCTGAAGGCACCAACAGCCTTTTCTTAAGAAGGAAAAAGATTCATACTTGCCATGTGTACATTCAAGACCTGCATTACATCCACACTCAGTACCACCGTCTCTGGGACCTTGGTATTCCCAACCACTCCGTCCTCTGCCCCACACCACTCTCCATCCAAATCAACAGTACCTCTGAAATCCCCAGAATTCACTTGGAAGATAGTGGATAGTAAGGATGTCAGGGAACCAGCTATAGGACAACCTGTCTAAACAAATGACACTCATGGCCACAGCCATGCAAACCCTCATCCAAAATCAATCAACCTCCTCCTCCTCTAACACTTACAAGGCCTTCACCAATCCTGGCACCTGGGATGGCAACTGAAATAAATTCCATATTTGGTGGACCAAGATAGGTGCATGGGTCGATTGCCAACCAAATTTGGACAATCACCAATGAACAGTCATGGTACTTCTCTGCATGAATGGATGGGTGGCCGATTTTGCTCGCATTACCATCAAACAGTATCCTGTCAAGGGGTTATGGCCGATGTGGAAAGTGCTTAAGGAGCATATAGAAAAGCACTTCTGCATTGATGTTCTGAAAGTCAAGGCTTATAAAAAATTGGTAGTGCTAAGGCAAGGGTCCCTCCCCATAGAGGTATACATGCAGCAATTCAATTTGTTGCAAATTGACATGGAGATGGAGCTAGGCATCGCACTCCAGTTATACAAGGAAAGCATAGATTACAACATCTATCTCCAAGTCTGTTTATGTCGCCCCACTGTGAAAGAAGACCTCAAGGCATGAGAGGACACCACCATTGAGGTTGGAAAACTAATCCATCATATCCACTTGGAACCAAGCAAGTCCAGCTTCATTCCTTGTAATCAGTACTAATCCGAACCCCAATTCACCGTGGTCGGTACTCAACCCGGTCAAGGAGTGCTGATGCAGGATGTTCACACCATTCAAGAGCAACCCTGCATTGACAACCATGATTGCTACAATTGCAGTAAAAAGGCCCACATTTCTCGGAACTGTAAGGAACCAAGAAAATCAAGACAATGTCCTGCCTTTGATCCCATAACCGGGAGAACCACTTATCCTCCACCATGACAAAATCATGAAATCCTGCTCACTCCCACCATGGCCATTGCCTCTGTCACAGCTGACTCCTCTTCCTCCACCCCTCACTCTTGCACATTGTCAGTCCCCAACTGGCAAAATGAAGAAATGCAAGCATATTATTTTGATCTGTTTACTACTAAAGCACGACATATTGCTGCCAAAGGACTCAAGGGAAAAGAGCAAGCCAAGTAGATCTGGGGGGTACCTACTCAGCTACAAACAAAAGTTTTGTGTCTTCCATACTGTTTTCTTCCTCTTCTTTGAATCATTTTTCTTGTTTGCCTATTGAAGGGGAGATGGATATTGAAGCAGATGATGAAGCTTCTCTGAACAATTCAGCAATGCAATCCCTTGATTTAGCCTTTGAGGCTGACTGGATGTGCAAAGCTGATTCTTATGATAGTTATCCATACAGACTTACTTCTGAAAGGGCATCTCATTTGAGCATGGCACTGGAAAACAATAGTGCACTTAATTCCCTATTGAATGAATGTTCTTCTTGTATTTCATCATACAAATCCCCCCAAGCTTCTTTTTCGCACCAAGAACCTAATGCCTCTCAAGGAGGTGAATTCAATATTGACACTGATGTATATTTCCAGGACAAAAAGAGAAACTGGACTGTCCGCACCATCTCCTCGCTCTTCGACTTGAGGGCAGTTCAAATTTTTGTGGACAAACATTGGGTGACAGAGATGGGTATCACAACATATCCCCTCTCCAATCCTATGAACGTCACCAATGCCAATGGGTCCTCTTCCAAACATGGAATGATCCATGAGTATGTTTCTATAATTCTCTCTTATAACGGACATGCCAAAGGCGTGGATGCACTGGTTGCAACCCTGGGATCCCACAAAGTGATCCTGGGATATGATTGGTTTTATCACCATAATCCACTTATTGATTGGGTAGAAAAAACCATGACCTTCAATAGATGCACCAAACACTGCAAAGCCAATCAAACAAAGCAGTGGGTTCCACTTCGAACCATCAAAGAAGATCTCACCGAAAAGGTACCAAAACAGTATCATGAATTCTTGGACATATTTAGTAAAGAGGAATCCAAATGGATGCCAGTCCAACAACCCTGGGACCACACCATAGACCTCAAACCTGACTTTATTCCTAAAAAAGGATAGGTTATCCCACTCTCTGATACCGAAATTGATGAAGTCAGGAACTTCATCAAAAGCGAACAAGAAAAGGGCTATATCTGCCCATCAAAATCACCTCAAATGGCTCCAGTATTTTTTATTCCAAAAAAGACCAGCAAAAAACAGCTGGTAATGGATTACTGATATTTAAATGAGGGCTTGATAAAAAATTCTTACTCTCTACCACTTATCTCCTCACTTGTAGATTGATTAAAAGGCACCGACAAGTTCACTTGTCTTGACCTTTGCTGGGGCTATAACAACATCCACATCAAAGAAGGTGACAAATGGAAAGTAGCATTTGTTACCCCCTTAGATGCCTATGAACCAGTTGTAATGTACTTCGGTATGACTAACTCACTGCCAACATTTCAACAGATGATGAATGATATCTTTAATGACATGTACACTGTCGTTGTTATAGTTCAGGCATGTGTACACCCTATTTTTCACTTTTACCTTCACTCATATGCATGCATCACTGAGCACCGTTTACCTTAGTCAATTTCTCTTTTCAAAGTCACGTGACCGCGGGAACTAGCACATGACCTGAGGCTAGCCTTATGACATCATAGATGATGTCATACCTCATGTCCTTTATCTTCTTCTCATGTTTACTTCCATTCGCTTCCTTTCTTCTTGAACATTCCATGCCCTTCCATGTTCCTCACCTGCCCTTAACTAATTCAGACTCAGACACCTGCCCTAAGGTACTCAGTTGTAGTATATAAACCCTTTCTGTAATTCCTTTGTACCTTAGTCTTAATCACTTCATTCCACCCACCTCCTCCAGTGCCTGCAACTCAGTACTTACCGCTCCTCCTCTCTTTGCCAGCCTAGTCCTCTATAAAGGGACTGTCTATGCTATATTGACTTGTCGCTATTGCCATACTAATCTTCCAGCTTATCCTCGTCATCCTTGTCAATGTTGACACTGTATCCCACCGACTACTCATTTCCATTTTCCTCGTTGAGCAAGTCCCTGTTGCAGCTGCAACACTTGATTAAGACTGTTGAAAGCCAGACCTCACTGCATTCCCCCTTTCTTGTTATATGTCCCATACTAAGTGGCTCAAATGAATTGAAGTTCAGTGTTATGGAACAACTAGTGTGAGCGCGGTAGTTTCAGAAGATGGATAACTCAAGAGTTATTGAGGAGCGGGCTCGCTATGATGAGAGGATGTTGATATGACGGAGTGGTTCCGTAGTTGGATTTGATGACCAACCGAAGGGATTCACGACGAGTAGTGACAACGGTATAGGATTGAATCCCTTAGATGAAAGTTGACAGAACTGGGAGTTCTAGCTACTGAGTCGAAGGGTTTAAATACGTAGGAATGCTTGCTGACTAATAGTCCATGAGGAGAACACATGTTAACCATGAGGACAACACAAGGTGTGGAGTGGGAAGACATGAGGACGGAGAATGGAAGAGAAGTTGGGAAGTGCACAATGAGGCTAAGGCATGGAGTGGAAATGAAATAGAAGTAGAAGGCCTAGCCTTGAGGTGATGGCATCGAGATCCCCCAGATCCGATGGTTCGGAGATAGAGATCTGTCATGTGACATCTCTCATGGTCACGTGCTATGTTCCCACAGTCACATGCCGCTGGGAAAAGGGTAAGGTAAAAGTTAAATAGTGAAAGCATATGCGCAAAGGATAGGCCCAGGATACAACCTGTAACATTCAGAGAGAAGCCATAGCTCTTGCTTTTTACTGCCTTAATGTACAAAGGCCTCATACCCCATCTCCTACACCCTCTGTCAACCCAAATGATGCAACCCCTGAACTAGAAGGGACTAATGGTCTTTTTCTAAGGCGTAAAAAGATTTGAACCCGACGAGTATACGAGCAAGACCCTCATTACATCTGCACCCAGTACCATCGTCTTTGGGACCTCGGTGTTCCAAACTTCTCCGTCCTTCGCCCCCACACTGCACTTCGACCAAACCAGCGGTATCTCTGAATCCCTTGAGTTCGCTTGAAAGATAGTGAACAGTAAGGATGTCAGGGAACCAGCTCTGAGATGATCTATTGAAACAAATGATGCTCATGGCTGTAGCCATGCAAACCCTTATCCAGAACCAATCCACCTCTACCACTTCCTCTTCAAACACATACAAGGCCTTTGCTAACCCTGGCATCTGGGACAGCGATAGAAATAAGTTCTGCATTTGGTGGACAAAAATAGGTGCCTGGGTTGATTGTTAGTCCAATTTAGACAATCACCAGAGGACAGTGGTGGTTCTCCTTCAAATGAACAGGAGAGCTGCAGATTTTGCTCAAGTAACTATTGAGCAGTACCCCATCAAAGGACTCTGGCTGACATGGAAAGTGTTAAAGGAACATATTGAGAAACACTTTCACATTGATGTCTTAAAAGTTGAGGCTTACAAAAAATTGGTAGCGTTGTGACAAGGAACTCTCCCCATTGAAGTCTATACCCAGCAGTTTAATCTGCTACAAATTGATGCCGAGATGGAACCTGGGATAGCGCTTCAGCTCTACAAGGAGAGTATCAACTACAATGTCTATCTCTAGGTTTGTCTATGTCGCCCCGCCATTAAAGAAGATCTCAAGACATGGGAAGACACCACCATCGAGATTGGGAAAATGTTCCACTGCATTCAGCTCGAAAGAAGCAAGAGCGGTTTTATCCCTTGTAATCAATACCAGTCCAAGCCTCAATTCATGGCAGTCGGAACACAACCTGGTCAAGGAGCACCAATGCAAGACATTCACACTGTCCAAGGTCCACCCCATATTGATAATCAGAACTGCTACAACTGTGGCAAAAAAGGTCATATTTCTTGGAACTGCAAAGAACTGAGAAAGCCAAGGCAACGACCAACATTCGACCCAATGACTGGAAGAATGTCCTATCCTCCAAACTGCCAAAACCACGAGATCCCACTCACTCCCTCTATGGCCATTGCCTCTGTTGCAGCTGAAAATTCCTCTTCCTCCTCTTTGCACTCCTGCACCTCTTTGGTTCCTGACTGGCAGAACGAAGAGGCCCAAGCATACTACTTTGATCTTTTTACGACCAGAGCCTGACACCTCACTGCTGAAGGACTCAAGGGAAAAGAGCAAGCCAAATAGATCTGGGGGGTATCTGTTCAGCCAAGGATAACAAATTTCTTTTGTCAATACCTTTTTCTTCCTCTGCTAATCGTTTTTCTTGTTTACCTATCAAAGGGGAGATGGACAGTGAGAAGGTTGATGTATTCTCATTGAACAATTCGGCGATGCAATCCCTTGATAGAGCCTCCAAGGCGAACTGGATTAGCAAAGCTAGTTTCTGTTGCAGGCTGCAATGGTGATGAGGAATACTGATACGAGGAGGTGGCGAGATACGACATCGACGTTGACAAGTATGATGAGGACAAGGTTGAAAATCAGAACGGTGATAGAGACGAGATGATACAACATATAGTGGCCCCTTTGCAGAGGGCTAGGCTGGCAGAGAAGTGGAGAGTGGTACCACTGAGTTGCAGGCACCTGGTAAGGTGGGTGGAACAAAGTGAATAGGACTAAGGTAGGAGGGAATTACAGGGAAGGTATATATACGATGAGTGACTACCTTAGGGCAGGTGTCTGAGTCCAAATTAGCTTTAGGGTAGGTAAAGATAAGAGGACAAGGAATGTTCTGGAACAAAGAAGAATGACGGAAATGAACCTGCGAAAAGATAAAGGAGCACAAGGTATGATGTCATCAATGACATTATAAGTCTAGCCTCAAGTCATGTGAATGTTCCTGCGGTCACATGCACTTGGTCACATGACCTTGGAAAGAGAAATCGACTAAGTAAAATGGTGCTCAGTGATGCATGCATATGAGCGAAGAGTAAAGTGAAAAATAGGGCGTACACGTGCCCGAACTATAACACTACCCCCCATTTGCCAG
>QFEQ01000584.1:2392-12979 GCA_003316335.1 Hemileccinum impolitum
CCCCCAGGTATAGGGAACATTTTTCTTGGTGAGGTCGTTGAGGGGGTGAGTGATTTGTCCAAAGCCCTGTATGAAATGTTGATAATAATTACACAAACCCAGAAATGATTGTAGCTGTTTGAGCTTTGTTGGTGCTGGCCATTCAAGGATAGTGTCGACTTTTTTGGTTTGCATAGAGACATCATCTTTTGAGACATGCATTCCTAAAAAGTCCACATCATCAGCGTTAAAAATACATTTCTCTGGTTTGGCATAAAGGTCGTTCTCGTGTAAGCATTGGAGAACTTCCTTGACTATCTCCGAGTATTCTTCATCAGTCTTTTTGTGAGTGAAGATACACATGTTGTCAAGATAGACGATGACAACAGCGTACATGTCGTTGAAAATGTCATTCATCATCTGTTGAAATGTCGGAGGGGAGTTAGTCATGCCGAAATACATTACAACTGGTTCATAAGTGCCCAAAGGGGTGACAAATGCCACTTTCCATTCATCTCCTTCTTTGATGTGGACATTGTTATAACCCCAACGGAGGTCAAGACAAGTAAACTTGTCGGCACCTTTTAATCGGTCTATGAGTGAAGAAATGAGTGGTAAGGGATAAGAATTCTTTACAGTTCCCTCATTTAGATAGTGGTAGTCCATGACGAGTCATTTTTCACCTGTCTTTTTCAGAATAAAGAAAACTGGAGCCGTTTGAGGAGATTTTGATGGGCGAATATAGCCCTTTTCTTGTTCTGATGTGATAAAGTTCTGGACTTCATCTATTTCAGTGTCCGACAATGGAATAACCCAACCCTTTTTTGGAATAAAATCGGGTTTAAGCTTGATGGCGTGGTCCCAGAGTTTTCATACTGGCATTCTCTTTGATTCTTCCTTGCTGAAGACATCAAGGAATTCATGGTACTGTTTCAGGACTTTTTCTGCAAGGCCTTCTTCGATGGTTCATACCGGAACCCATTGTTTGGTTTGGTTTGGTTTACAATGTTTGGTACATCTGTTAAAGGTTACAGTTTTGGCTACCTAATCAATGAGTGGATTATGACGGTAAAACCAATCATATCCCAGGATTACTTCATGTGATCCTAGGGTTGCGACTAGCGCATCCACACCTTTGGCATGTCTGTTATAAGATAAAACAATGGAAACATACTCGTGGATCATCCCATGTGTTGATGATGATCCGTCTGCATTGGTGACATTTATTGGGTTTGATAGAGGATGGGTTGTGATTCCCATTTTTGTTACCCAATGTTTGTTGATGAAGATTTGTACTGCTCCTGAGTCGAGGAGCGACGAAGTGGTTCGAAAAGTCCAGTCTCCTTCTTTAGTCTGGAAGTAAATGTCAGTATCAATATCGAATTTGCCTCCTTGGGAGGCATCTGGTTCCTGGTGTGAGAAAGTAGCCTGGGGGGCTTTATATGAAGAAATGCGAGAAGAACGTTCATTTAATAGGGAATTAAGCGCACTATTTTTCTCCAGTGCCACGCTCAATTGAGATGCCCTTTCGGAGGTAAGTCCATACGTAAAATTGTTCAAAGAGGATTTGCCCTTCCCTTCAGCTATATCATGGGATTTAGGTGTTTTCTCAATGTCCATCTCCCCTTCGATAGGTAAAACAGAGAAACGATTTGGAGAAGAAAGAGAAAAGGGAATTGACAAAATGAAACTACTGTCCTTAGCCGAATAGGTACCCCCCAGATCTATTTGGCTTGCTCTTTTCCCTTGAGTCCTTCGGCTGCAAGGTGCTGTGCTCTAGTTGTGAAGAGATCAAAGTAGTAGGCCTGTGCCTCTTCGTTTTGCCAGTTTGGTACTGACGAAGTGCAGAAGTGAGAGGAGGAGGAGGAGGAGGTGTCGGCCGCAATGGAGGCAATGGCCATAGAGGGAGCGAGAGGAATTTCACGATTTTGGCAGGGCGGATAGGAGGTTCTCCTGGTCATGGGATCGAATGTAGTGTGCTGTCTAGGCTTTCTCAGTTCCTTACAGTTTTGAGAGATATGACCTTTTTTGCCGCAATTATAGCAATCCCGATTGTCGACTCGGGGTGGGTTTTGGACAGCGCGTATGTCCTGCATGGGGGCTCCCTGACCCGGTTGTGTTCCAACTGCCATATATTGAGGCTCCAAGCGGTATTGGCCTCTTGGAATGAAGCCCAACTTGCTCCTCTCCAATTTGATGTGATGGAACATTTTTCCGATCTCGATCACGGTATCTTCCCACGTCTCGAGATCTTCCTTGATGGCAGGTTGGCAGAGGCAGACTTGTAAGTAAATGTTGTAATCGATGCTCTCCTTGTATAATTGGAGTGCAATACCTGGCTCCATTTCAGCGTCGATCTGCAACAAGTTGAATTGCTGCGTGTACACCTCTATGGGGAGGGACCCTTGTCACAAAGCAATCAACTTTTTGTATGCCTCTACCTTTAGCATGTCGATTCGGAAGTGCTTTTCAATGTGTTCCTTAAGTACCTTCCATGTGGGCCAGAGGCCCTTGATGGGGTACTGCTCAATTGTGACTCAAGCAAAGTCTGCAGCTCTCCCATTCATGTGTAGGAGTACCACTACCGTTCATTGGTGGTCGTTGAGATTTGCTTGGCAATCGACCCAAGCACCCATTTTAGTCCACCATATGTGGAACTTGTTTTGATCGCCGTCCCAGGTGCCGGGATCGGCGAAAGCCTTGTATGCGTTGGAGGAAGAGGAGGTGGTGGTTTGATTCGTGATAAGAGTTTGCATGGCTGTGGCCATCAAGGTCATTTGTTTCAACAAGTCATCCCATAGCTGGTTGCCAGACATCCTTACTGTCTGCTATCTTCCAAGCAGACTCTGGGGATTTATTGGTAATGAGCCGGCTTAACAATCTGGGAGCGGGGTCGAAGAACTCAGAGGTCTTCAGGGTATTCTTCTATGGGTCAAATATACTTTGGGTGACGAGCCTTTTTAACTCGTGGGATCCTCTTTCTCCTTAGGTACAGACTGTTGGTACCTTCAGGTTTGGGCATGTGGTCGTTCAGGTCGACCAATGGAGTGGGGGATGGTTGTCGTGGAGGTGTCAGGGTACGGTCTCGGACATTGAGACGGTAAAACGTAAGTGCGGTGGCTTCTCTCTGAACTTCGATACATTTGAGCCACTTAGTACAAGTCATAAACAAGGAAGGGGGTACGCAGTGTGGACCAGCTTCTGAAAGTCCTATTCAAGTGTTGCGGGCTGCAACAGTGACGAGGAATACCGATACGAGGAGGTGGCAAGATATGACGTCGACGTCGACAAGTATGATGAGGACAAGGTTGAAAATCAGAACGGCGATAGAGACGAGATGATACAACATATAGTGGCCCCTTTGCAGAGGGCTAGGCTGGCAGAGAAGTGGAGAGTGGTACCACTGAGTTGCAGGCACCTGGTAAGGTGGGTGGAACAAAGTGAATAGGACTAAGGTAGGAGGGAATTACAGGGAAGGTATATATACGATGAGTGACTACCTTAGGGCAGGTGTCTGAGTCCAAATTAGCTTTAGGGTAGGTAAAGATAAGAGGACAAGGAATGTTCTGGAACAAAGAAGAATGACGGAAATGAACCTGCGAAAAGATAAAGGAGCACAAGGTATGATGTCATCAATGACATTATAAGTCTAGCCTCGAGTCATGTGAATGTTCCTGCGGTCACATGTACTTGGTCACATGACCTTGGAAAGAGAAATCGACTAAGTAAAATGGTGCTCAGTGATGCATGCATATGAGTGAAGAGTAAAGTGAAAAATAGGATGTACACGTGCCCAAACTATAACAGTTTTTCTAATAGTTTTCTGTATGGACTCACATCTGAAAGGGCATCTCAATTGAGTGTGGCACCAGATAACAATAGTGCACTTAATTCTCTCTTGAATGAATGATTGTCTCATATTTCTTCTTATAAATCCCCCTCAATGTTTTCTCACCAGGAACCAGATGCCTCTCAAGGAGGCAAATTCGATATTGATACTGACATTTACTTCCAGACCAAAGAAGGAGATTGGACCTTCCAAACCACATTATTGCTCCTCAATTCGGGAGCTGTACAAACATTCGTTGATAAACACTGGGTAATGGAGATATGATCCACGAGTATGTATCTATTGTTCTCTCTTACAATGGACACATAGAAGGAGTCGATGTGCTGGTCACAACCCTGGGATCCCATGAAGTGATCCTAGGGTATGATTGGTTCTATAGGCACAATCTGCTTATTAATTGGGTAGAAAAAACTGTAACCTTCAACAGATGTACCCAGCACTGCAAAGCCAATCAAACAAAGCAGTGGGTTCCAGTATGAACTATCGAAGAAGGTCTTGCTAAAAAAGTTCCAAAACAGTATCACGAATTTCTTGATGTATTTAGTAAAGAGAAACCCAAATGGATGCCAGTCTGCAAACCCTGGGACCACACCATCAACCTCAAACCTGACTTCATTCCCAAAAAGGGTCAGGTCATTCTGCTCTCTGTTATAATTCAGGCACGTGTATGCCCTATTTTTCACTTTTACTTTCGCTCATATGCATGCATCACTGAGCACTGTTTACCTTAGTCGACTTCTCTTTCCAAAGTCATGTGACCATGGGAACCTTCATGTGACATGAGGCTAGCCTTATGACATCATAAATGATGTCATACCTCATGACCTTTATCTTCTTCTCATGGTTACCTCTGTTCACTTCTTTCCTTCTCGAACATTCTATGCCTTTCCATGTTCTCAACCGGCCCTTAACTAATTCAGACTCAGACACCTGCCCTAAGGTACTCAGTTGTAGTATATAAACCTTCCCTATAATTCCTTCATACCTTAGTCTTAATCACTTCGTTCCACCCACCTCCTCTGGTGCCTACAACTCAGTGTTTACCACTTCTCTCCTCTTCACCAGCCTAGCCCTCTGTAAAGGGGCTGTCTATGCTCTATTGCCATACCAATATTCCAGTTGGTCCTTGTCATCCTAGTCGATGTCGACACCACCTCTCATTGTTTGCTCATCTCCATATTCCTCATGGAGATAGTTTCCATTGCAGTCTGCAACACTTGATTAAGACTGTTGAAAGCCAGACCTTGCTGCATTCCCCCTTTCTCATTATATGTCTCATACTAAGTGGCTTGAACACATTGAAGTTCAAAGGAAAGCCACTGCACTCACATTTTACCAACTAAACATCCGCCAACCTTGTACTCCATCTCCTGCTCTCTCAGTTGATCCCAACGACGCTATGCCAAAGCCAGAGGGCACCAACGGCCTTTTCCTAAGGCACAAAAAGATCTGTACCCATCACATGTACGAGCAAGACTCTAGATATCTTCATACCGACTATCATCGTCTCTGGGACCTCAGTATTCCCAACCACTTGGTCCTCTGCCCCCACACCACATTACGTCCAAACCAACAATACCTTTAATCCCCAGTGTCTATTTGAAGGATAGTAGACAGTAAGGATGTCGGGTAACCAACTATGGGACAACCTCTCAAAACAGATGACTCTCATGGCTGCAGCCATGCAAACCCTTATACAGAATCAAACTGCCTCTTCCTCTTCCTCTTCCTCTTCCTCTTCCAACACATACAAGGCATTTGCTGACCCTGGCACCTGGAATGGCGATAGAAATAAGTGTTGAATGGTGGATATGTTGGTCTAGCCCCATTTCTACATACATTAGTATAGTTTATCCTACATTACCATAATAGGTATATTTGTAAGGTATATAAGATTAGAACTCAGTGTCTGAGTTCCAATAGACTCTTGACTTCATACATTTATCATCGTTCACTAGCACACATCAACCTCAAACCACCCTCTATAAAGTAAGTGGTTACACCACCTCTGTAGCATAGTGTTTTCAACAGGTTATGAGCCCCGCTGAGCATGAAGGGAGCGCCTAACAGCTGCACCCAATGCTGCTAAAGTGATGGTCAATATGATGACAACCAATTCATTGCATATCGTGCGAAAAGGAAATCATCAAATTATGACCAAGAGTAATCCAGAATGCTATGGCTGCATTTGCACCTATGCATAACATAGTCAAAGTGCCTTCGGGCTGCTATTCTCTATGGGGAGTTATTGACCGGATGTACTAATAGACTTTGATCTATAAAATGTCTTCTTCTAACACCTCCACCTCAATCCTCACCTTCACCAGTTCCAACTACACAATGTGGTGGCCCAAAATGGAAAGCACCATCTTGGCAACAGGTGGAACCTGGACATGAGATGTCAATTGCCCGATGCTCTCAAGTTCGAGCAATGCCATGGAAATCCAGTTTTATTGCAAGTGGACTGAAGCCGACACCAAAATGCTCAGTTTGATCAGACAAACCCTCTCACCCATGCTCCTGTACAAATACCAGTCCCACCTCCAAACTAGCTCTCTTCTTAAGGCAATCTTAGACAACTATAGCAAATAAGGACTTCCTCAGGTTTTTGCTGACTTCAAATTGGTCATAGACGCAACCATCCCTGGTAATGCAAACCCCACTCTGGCGTTTGCCAAATTACAAACCCTCTTTACTCGTCTTGCCACTGCCTCCTACCCAATTCCAGCTAACCTTCAAGCCATGATTCTCCTCTTGAAGCTCCCTACTTCTATGGATGTGGTTGTGCAACTTCTTACGCAATCAAAAGATTCTACTGGAGCAATCATCATGCCAACTGTTGAACAAATCATCACTGCTGCCTCCCTTAATTATGAACAGAGAGCCCACATGGGCAAGGGAAAACAAATGGAGCAGGTGCAGAAAATTAGCACCATAAAGTGAAAGGGCTCTGACCCCTCCTTTAAACAGCAACAAGCCTCTGCAGCGCCTTCAGAGCAGCAGCAGGAGGCAAAAGCTGAGAAAAAGGAAGGGAACAGGGGAAAGTGGAGCAGGAAACAAGTGAAGGAGCGCAAACATTGCAAGCACCTTCAGTTTGTTGAGTAGGACTCCAAACACAACTCTGGGGAATATCTCTCCAATACTGTCATCCTTACAACCCCTTCAATGACAGATCCAAGGGCTGCAGCACACTATAGTGCGCAGTGCCACCAGGAACAACTTGGTCAGCCTGCATTCCAACAAACACAAGAGGCTTTTTCATTCACCCATGACCTCAGAATCCAACCATCCTGTCAAATGATCTGGTCCCTCAACTCCACACTACCTCTCCTCAAATGTCTTGACTTCTCCACATGCATTTCTCCTTCTCTGCCTTCACCATCTCTTGAAATCTCTTCAATTCGCCTGCTTTCCCCAATGCCACCACCAATATTCAATTGTCTTTTCTCAATGGAGGATCTAGAAGAACGACCTTCATCCAAGCGTTCTCGCCGCTGGGTCTCCAATATGGCTGAGATGTGGGATGAAGAGGAGGTCGACATCTACGGTTCAGATGATGACCATACCAATGCTATGTCTACAAGATTAGCCTCTCAACCAATGATTGCTGCCGGACCATCCTCACACTCCGCTGAATATATAGTGTCAAGTAGTGTAATGGTAAATACACCTGTATTCATAGAATACAAAATGGACCTTTGTGCGCATGGTTTCCACTCTAAGTGTAACCATTGTGAGAGACCCTTCTGGATACTCGATTCTGGTGCTTCTATGCACTTTACTCCACACAAGAGTGACTTTATGGAATATCACGACTTGGGAAAGTCTAAAATTCCTGTTCAGACTGCAGCTGGTCAAATCTATGTTATTGAAAAAGGGAAATGCACTATTCCTTGGAAAGATAGTAGCAACAAGCTGCATACCCTACTACTCCACGATGTCAGACACATACCCAATTCTGGTGTACAATTAGTTTCAATGGGTCAATTGCTATGTGCAGGCACCAAAGTACAAGGTGACGCATCAGCAATAAATATGCTATTTAGGGATGGCGAATTACTTGCACCTTTTATTCCTAAAAGACTGGGACAAAACATGTATACCTTAGAAGCTGTAAAGAGCTCAAACATGGGAATGACCATTATAGATCATCAAACCATGTATAAGCATCTTGGACATCCTTCAAAGGATGTCCTGAAGCATGCACATGAACACACGCGAGGCTTCCCTTCATCACTTGAGATTCCAAAGGAGGACAAAGTTTGTCCAGGCTGTGCTCAGGGTAAGATGCCTAATCGCGCCTATCACCCGGATCTCAGATGAGCAAAACAGCCTTTCAAGCTTATCCATTTGGATATAAAATCTTTCCCTATTCAATCCTATCATAAATATCAGTATGTCATCACCTTCTTCAATGACTATACATCCTCCAGGCTGTACTCAGGGTAAGATGCCTAATCGCACCTATCACCCAGATCTCAGACGAGCAAAACAGCCGTTCGAGCTTATTCATTTGGATATAAAATCTTTCCCCATTCAATCCTATCATAAATATCAGTATGTCATCACCTTCTTCAATAACTATACATCCTATGGGTGGACCACCTACTTGCACACCAAAGATGCTGCATTACAGGCTACCAAGCACTTTTTAGTAATAGTTAACACCCAATTCAACACTAAAGTCAAAGGATGGATGTCCAATACAGGGGGAGAATATAAATCCAAAGCTTTTGATAAGCTGTTGGCTGAAAATGGGATATGCATATACCAGAGTGCCCCTCATACTCCACAACAAAATGGTCACACAGAGCAATTCATGTGTACCATAATGGACAAATCAGAAGCTATGCACCTAGAGGCTTGCATTCCTGAGTCCTGGTGGGAGTTTAGTTGGAGTCACACCATACACATTTACAACAGAACCTCTATGCGCCATCATAATTAGCGCACACTGTATGAAATACTCGAAGGTGAAGTACCAGATAGGGCATCTTCGTGTCTTTGGTTGTGGAGCATATGCACATCTACCTCAAGATGTCCGCACCAACAAGATGGCTCCCAAATCTGAACTTATGGTGTATCTGGGCATTGCCCCTGGGAATATAACAAACTATTTGTTTATGCATCATCCCAATAATATCATCTTCACTTTGGCACATGCGCTCTTTAACAAGCAGCTGTACCCCCTTTGTGGTAAATCCACACCAAATCCATGCACAAAGGCTATGGATCCTGATCCCATAGTCCAGATCCCTGCACTGACTTCTCTTGAAGATGATCAACCTTGTCAAGTACTCCCTCCTCGTCCCTCTCCTCGTCCTCCCCGCACTCCTTTGCCAGTTGCACCACCTCCTTCTCCTCCTCGCTGCCCACAGAAGGCAGCCCCTGAGTGCCATCCCACTTTACCTGCACCCACAGTTCCCCCTGCTCCAGTTTGCTGTTCCAGGCGTGAATGTTGAATTCCACACCGACCTGGAAATGTTTACAGTGATGACTGTCATCCAGTGGAACAGGAATGGGACTCCGACCACACTTGGCACAATATAGAAAAGACTAGTGCACCCTCTGGATCAGGAATACCAGGATCTTTCCCTGGTGAAGATACTGCTGACATTCCCCCTCTCAACCCTGCTGCCAACCTCTCTGAGGATGAAATTGAGCACATCACCAGAGAAGGGGGAGGTTCCCTTACTTTCTATCTCCTGAGCAAGGCAATCTGGCTTGATTCTGTTAACACCAAGCCAATACGTGAATGGACGTTGAAGGACGTCCAAAGACTTCCACCTGTGCAACAAGAGGAATGGAAGGCTGCTTGTCGCAAGCAGTTTGATGTACTCAACAAACAAGATGTTTTTGAACTTGTTGATTGACCCAAAGACTGTAAGGTCATCAAGAACTGTTGGATATTCAATGTCAAATCCGATGGACACAAATGTGCATGCCTAGTTGCAAAAGGATTCTCCCAGGTGGAAGGTCTTGATTTTGATCAGATCTTTTCCCCTGTTGTGCGCTATGAAACCATGCGACTTATGTTAGCACTGGCTGCACTTGAAAATTGGCATATGGAAGCCATCAACATTAGAAGTGTCTACTTATATGGCGAACTTAATGAAGAGATCTTCATGGAACAACCAGAAGGATTTAAAATCCCTGGAGCAGACCACAAAGTACTGCGCCTTAAAAAGGCCCTTTATGGATTAAAGCAAGCAGGCTTAGCCTGGTGGAATGCATTAAATGACTCTATGAAAGAACTCAGTTTCAAACGGATTAAGTCTGATCTAGGCATCTTTCTATACAGAAAGAAAGGCTCCCTAATGGTTGTAGCCATTGTCTATGTCGACAATGCTGTTTTCTGTGGTCCCTCCAAGGCAATCATAGATGAAATAAAGGGTCACTTTATGAAAAAATGGGAATGTAGAGACCTTGGCAAAGCAAAAGAATTCCTTCATATGAACATAAAATGTTCTGGCCACAAAATCTTCATTGATCAGCGCCAATACCTACAAAAGGTTATCAAACATTTTGGTCTTCAAAATGCCAAATCTACCCCAACCCCCTTACCACAAGGATATTATCCTCTTCATAATGATGCACCAGTAAACCACACACTCCAAACTAAGTTCCAGACTGTTATCGGATCATTGATATATATCATGATCAGAACAAGGCCTGATATTGCCTATGCAGTAACCACCCTCTCTAAGCATTCTGCAAATCCAATGGAGGAACATTTAAACAAAGCGCTATATATTTGC
>QFEQ01000586.1:339-39173 GCA_003316335.1 Hemileccinum impolitum
GTCGAACCAGTTGCCATTGCAGTCTGTAACAGGTATGATGTCATCGATGACATCATAAGTTTAGCCTCGAGTCATGTGAATGTTCCCGCGGTCACATGCACTGGGTCACGTGATATTGGAAGGAGAAATCAACTAAGTAAACGGTGCTCAGTGATGCAAGCATATGAGCGAAGCGTAAGGTGAAAAATAGGGCGTACGTGTGCCCGAACTATAACACTGGATGCCATCCAGCAGTGGATAGTAAACTTGGGCATGGACATAGTTTCCCAAAGCACTGTAAATTAGGATACAAACTGGTGGATATGTTGAGGGATAAGCATTTGGTACTATAAAGGAATAAATTAGTGCTATACAAGAGCAAATTCAGTGCTGTACTTAATGCTGATGAGGAAGGCCAGCAAAGAGGTCTTGAAGTGCGTGGTGCAATCATAAGGAAAAGAAGAGGGGAGAAGACACCTCAATGAGTCTTCAACCCCACTGTCGCTCAATATGAGGGGGTGATGGGGCAACTCAATGGACACAAAGTCCAAAAGCACTCTCTGTGTGACACAAAGTCTGACCACAGGAGAAGGATTGAGAGGCACAAAGCCAACTCAAGGGGACTAGAGACAGATGGGTACATGATCTTGAGTGTTGGGGGAGGAGTGCAATGGCTTGGTTTTGAAGGCCTTGACAAGGAGATAGGAGTGAGAGGAGTGGTGTGGAATCTGGATTGATTGAGTGATGCGACAAGACAATAGCTGACATAAGTTGTTTAGTTCCATTGTCCCACATGACGCGACCACATTGATTAGCAAACATGTCCTGTCGCTCAATCATCCACACCACTTCTCTCACTCCTTCTATCTCCTCATCGAGGCCTTCAAAACCAAACCATCACACTCCTCCCCCAACACTCAAGATCACGTACCTGTCTGTTCCTGGTCCCCTTGAGTTGGCTTTGTGCCTCTCAATCCTTCTCCTGCAGTCAGACTTTGTGTTGTGCAGAGAGCACTTTTGGACTTTGTGTCCATTAAGTCGCCCTGTCGCCCCCTTGTATCGAGTGACAGTGGGGTTGAAGACTCATTGAGGTGTCTTCTCCCCTCTTCTTTTCCTTACGATTGCACCACACACTTCAAGACCTCTTTGCCAGCCTTTCTTGCCAACATCCTCTTCTCAGGCCATAGGTTTGAACATATACAGGCCTACCCAACATGACCATCACCTATTGTGGCTTTACCAGTCTGTTCTTGTACCCACTGCATGGCTAATCTTTCTCTTATGCAGCATTGATTACCCCTGCTAGTCATCATCACAGAAGCTACACCCACACTAATAACCCTCTCGTTATGGCACCAAACACGCATTCTAACCTTACCCACCTCCGCATAAGTGCTATACTAATCTCGCTCCCATGATAAGGACTGATAATCAAGGGCTTTTGTATAGATGGAAGTGATATCCTCTAACATCATAGGACGCTCCACAGTAGTGACTAGAGTGAAGGTTAGTCCTATCATCCTGGAAGCATAATAATTGACATTACTTACTGTTGTTCTCCTTCCACCAGGCAATTATACACTGTGCATGCAGCCAGAAACCGCCACTTAGCTCCATTGACCAATTGCTTGCTCGGCAGAGTAAAACTATTTGTGGGTCATCTAACCTCCATTTGAGCAAGTTCCTGACCACCCTAGGTTGACCATCAGACTTATCCAACCACAGCAAAATTAGTTTGAAATTTTGATGCTAGAGCAGCACCAGCAAACCATGAGTAGCCGTGCGACTCATTTTCCAAGTCATTGACAGGTGTGTCAAGCAGCATAAATACTGGAACCCACTAACAATCACGTCCAAAGCACAGTGAGTGGTCAGGTCCAGATATATAATACGATGGCATACAGATATGTTCGGGAGATGCACAAAGTGTGTTTGAAACAACAGGATAGGATCAACTGAGAGTTGCTTTAGGTATATGAGGCTATTGAGTGCATTGAGGATCACCTTGAATCAACAGAGGCTGTTCCCTCCTGCATTCAAGGCAAGGTTGATCAGGTTAGGGCAGCAATGGAGGAGCATTGCGACAGTGCCAGGGGGGACAGACATGCCGATGTAAAGGCAGAGGACAGTCTTTGACCTCATGGTGAGTGAGCATAAGAGGCTCTGTGCACGGGCTTCAGATAAGATGCTGATTTTTCTGTAAAGGATGGGCTCAATCCTTTGCAAGAAGAACTTCAGCTCGACAGTAAAACAGCAGTCTGGGGTGCTTACCATACTTTCACATGATGGGCTACCTGTATGTAGTTGGCCAGATTGTGCAGCTTTCTACTCACTAGTAAAAACACTATTCGTTCCAGCTCATTGGGCAGATTCATCCTGTAAAGGTTGGAAATGACAACCATAGGCAATGATGACAGGTGAGGATGAAGTGGACCTCCAGAATGTAAGGGGGGGATTTATTCTGTGTTCAAATTACTGAGGTGTCTTACTAGAAATACAGCAGAAGGTTCATGGATCACACAACACTTGTCACCCCTTCAAACTTACTAACCATACCGAATGGCTCATAACTAACATATGGCCATACTCCATAGACAACAGTCTCAACTCTCATCCAGGTATCTTTCAGATCTTAGCATAATTTGCCTTATATGATGCTAGAACAGGAACTTTGGTGTGGTCATGGCCAAGCCATGACATGACTATACCATGACCTTATTGATGATAAAACGGCCACTTTCATTTCCAGATACTGACCAGAAGGCTTTGGTGTGGCCATGGCCATGGCATGGTGTGGTGTGGTGTTGTTATAGTTTGGGCATGTGTATGCCCCTATTTTATTTCTTATCCTTTGCTCATATGCCTGGCATCACTGAGCACCATTTACCTTGGTCAATTTTCTCTTCAAGGTCACGTGATCAGGTGCACGTGACCGCGGGAATATTCACCTGACCTGAGGCCAGACTCATGACATCATTGATGATGACATGCCTCATGTCCCTTATCTTTTTCTCATCTTCATCTCCGTTTGCTTCTTTTGTTCCAGAATATTCCATTTCCTTATCTTCGCCTGCCCTTAACCTAATTCAGACTCAGATACTTGCCCTAAAGTACTCAGTCGTTACTATATAAACCTTCCCTGTAATTCCCTCGTACTTTAGTCCTATTCACTTCATTCCACCCACTGTCAACCAGTGCCTACAACCCAGTAGTACCACTTGTCTCCTCTTCACCAGCCTAGTCCTCTGTCAAAGGACTGTGTATGCTCTATCATCTTGTTGCTATCACTGATCCAATCTTTCACCTGGTCCTCATCATACTCATTGACATCGACACCTCCTCTTGCCGCCTCCTCGTATCAGTATTCCTCACTGAACAAGTATTCATTGCAGCCCGCAACAGGCATGGCATGGTGTTATCCAGTACATAGGTAGATCATTCCATGTAAGTCCCAAATGTCTCATCATCCCTACAGGGTGGATGGACAGAAAGGTTTAATTCTATTCAATTGCTTTGCTGGTCAGCATAGTCACTGACCCATTGTCTCCAGCCCAAATAGTGATCACACGCCACCACTTTCATTACTATAAATTATACCATGGAGTCAGCTGGTCATGTGTGCACTTGCCCCAGTCTATTATCTTTGTCTCTGCCTGAATGATGACCAGTGCAAGTATCCCCTCCCAGAGCAAATCACAGAGTATATTTCAATCATTCTGTGTACCCATTGACTGATGTTCCTTTGGTAGAGCTCCTGGAAATTATCACTATAGAGGCCGTGTCATCAGACACCTTGTATCTCTCCACCACACTCTCAATGACATGTTAGCAGGGGCTGACTGACAAGCCCATGTTGCTAACATGGGCGTCATAGTCAACCACATGGACCAGTGCGTAATATAATGCATTACTTATCAGTGTCTCTGACAGTGCAGCCAAGGAAGAACCATTTGTACAAGTCCTACAAGGAACTACTACAGTGGATTCCCTCTATCTGTGACATCCCTCCAACTGACCTGTGCAATGCTCTACAACAAGTGAGAACCCAATTCCTTTGTCTTTGTACAATGGGACTCAAGAGGATTCAGCTCAGACATGGTGCTGACAGTGGTCACACTGACAATACCTGCAGGCTAAAAGTACAGGTCATCAACTGGCTTATGCAGGGCACGCTGAGACCTGAACCTCCCCTCAGCACAGAAGACTGTTATAGTTTGGGCACGCGTACGCCCTATTTTTCACTTTACTCTTCACTCATATGCTTGCATCACTGACCAACGTTTACTTAGTTGATTTCTACTTTCAAAGTCACGTGACCCAGTGCACATGACCGTGAGAACATTCACATAACTCGAGGCTAGAACTATGATGTCATCAATGACATCATACCTCGTGTTTCCTTATCTGTTCACACGTTCATCTCCGTCTTTCTTCTTTTGTTCCAGAACATTCTTCGCCTCTTATCTTTACCTACCCTAAAGCTAATTNGGACTCAGACACCTGCCCTAAGGTAGTCGCTCATCGTATATAAACCCTTCCTGTAATTCCCTCCTACCTTAGTCCTATTCACTTCGTTCCACCCACCTCAACCGGTGCCTGCAACTCAGTGGTACTGCTCCTCCCCTCTCCTCTGCCAGCCTAGCCCTCTGCCAAGGGGCCGTATATGCTTTATTGTCTTTTGTCTATCGCCGTACCGATATTCAATCTCGTCCTGATTGTACTCGTTGACGTCGACTTCGTTCATTGCCGTCTCCTCATCTCCATGTTCCTAGTTGAACCACTCGTCATTGCCATCCGTAACAAAGACAAGACCGGGCGAGGCTTCTACAATGATGTGACTGGATGCCTTTTGTGTCCAGTTGACTATGACTGGAATGATTCCAAGTAAGTGATTTCTGTGCTGCGACACATTTCATAACTAACTATCCCAATGATATAGCCAACAGTGGAAGATACATGAGTTTCATCCCAACTATCTCGTCACCGCCCAGTCTTGGCCGGCATTTCTATATGCTGGTGGCCAGTTTGATCCCAACAACCCTGATAATGGCCTGTTCAAGAGCAAAATCTTAGAGAAGGTAAGTTCTGCCATCACAAAAGTTTGCGTTGTCGCTGACTCTCTATTCCCAGGCCTTCAAAGCTATTTTTATTTCTCCAAGTGCCACAGAGGCCTTGGAGAACGAGAGCCCCAAGGGATCCTCTTTGACGAAATGTCACCGAGGTGAAAGACAGACATGGGCTCATGTGGCAAAACTGATAGGTATGAAGACAGTCGAACCCCACACTATAGCCTATGTGGCTTGCCAGGTGAGTCGACCACTTAGTGTTGACATTGATTATGATATTAACCAATTATTGAATTGCTTGGTAGGTTCATTTTGCCCTGTCCTCTGTCAGTTTGTGGGCGATTGTCGACAGTGTCTTCAACACCCATGAATTCTATGAGGCAATAGTGGAATGGTTCAAGGAAATCAAGACTGAGGAGGACAAAAGGTTGGTCAATGATCTCTTGTTGTGGTGGAACAGGTAAGTCTGTCAGTCGTTTCACATCATAATTGGCACTAATTAGTAAGTGCAGGAGAGTATTCGGATCAACATTTGCTTTTCAGATTGAATGAGACCATCTTGCTCAGAGGTCTGTGGCAAGGTCGCTGAAGATGTGCCGTATCACTACTTATGGCCCAACTGTCGTATAGTTCAATCAGTGTACTATCTGTGAGTGAATTATGAATCACATTGAATTGTGCATCCATTAGGCATAGTTCATATGGTGGGTGGTGAAGAAGGGGATGTATAAATTTTTCATTTGGTTGCCTCTACTCCCAGCCTGATAGATTTTCTGTTTCATAATCATGCAGTTCAAAACTGCTCACCATCACAATGATGTTGTTGAGTGCACATGAATATACCAGTATTGAAGTACAAAGGTACTCCAATGCGAAGGGACAGAGGAATGAGTCTTAGATGGGAACTCTCACCTGGTATTGATGATACAATGGAGTGAATCAAGTAGAAGAGGCAGAGAGTCTTGCTAAGATTTGAGGGATCAAAGCAGGAGTGAATGAATCAAAGATAACTCGTTAGAGAGAAAGATTGATCTGAAAGATTAATCTTATATATGATACAGGATGTTTGTATCTAATCAATAAAGAGATCATAAGGACAAACAATCTATCATATTCTATATCATTCTAACCAATGAAATAAAGAAGAAAGAGAATGATACAATTGTGCAATATCCAATTGCACAAAGCTCTCTGTATGGTGTGATATCACACCATATTTATCTAATCTTTCATCAGATGTTCTCATCACATGATAATCATGGATGGTGTAATCATATCTAAAATGATCACATGATTGAGCATGACTCAATCATTAGGATAAGATATCCTAATGCCATTAGGCGTGACTCATCTGGTAGTTAGCATGACTCATCCATTAGGATAAGGAGTGATTCATCACAATACCAAATCTCAACAACCGGTGGTCAAGTCAGTGATCTCTGCTCATACATATATGTGTCACACATATTCCCCTTTCTGACCCTTATTTGACTTTGACATCAAACTGACTGTATTACAGCAGGTTGAACGTGGATGAACTCCTTGTGAGATGCCATATCATTGACAGCCCTTCTTGACAGGTCCCAGTATGGCACTACTTATACAGTTGAACCATACCCATAAGTCTCTGCGACTCTCACCAACTCAGGTGATATGCACCTTGGCTGACTGTCCAATACTCATTCTCCACAGGACCCACCATTATAAGGGACATATCAGGCCCACCAAAGCAATAAACCTTGGCCACCTTCACCAAGCCGTATGATGTGTATATTTACTGATCGTCCAACACTTATTTTCCAGAAGACCTACCATTATAAGGAATACATAAGGTTGGTCTAGCTGATAAATCTTGGCCACCCTTGCCAAGCCACATGAAATTTATCATTGCTGACCATCCAACACTCATTTTACAGAAGACCTACCCTTACAATGAGATTATAGGCTCTCATCAGAGTGATAGACCTTGGCCATCCTCACCGAGCTGTGTAGTGTGTGTATTTACTGATCATCCAACACTTATTTTCCAGCAGACCTACTGTTATAAGGGGTACATAAGGTTGGCCTAACCGATAAACCTTGGCAACATTTGCCGAGCCATGTGAAATTTGTTTTCGCTGACTGACTAACACTCATTTTCCAGAAGACCTACCATTACAAAGTACTTATAAGCACTTAGAGGATATCTTTTATACTGTTTGTATTACACAAATTTGATTTATTACCAAGGCATTATAAGGCATTATCATAAAATCTGGAGTCTCGTGATGACGTTGTTTGCCCTCACCATCTATTGTGATTCTCCCGATCGGGGCTGAGAAACGCTGCCGCACCTATCAATAACTGTAACTTGGCTCAGGAAACAGGGACTCTAATCTGACTTGAGCGGCATACCCCCATGCCAATGATCAATTCAATCATTGATGCATTCAAGTTGAACGACCAGACACTGTACGCAGTGCACACCAAGTTGAGGGTGAAATTGAGGCAGTGCTGAAGCGCTGATTGGCACTGCGGCACTGCAGCGGCACAGAGCCACTTCTGCCACAGTCAGAGAAGGTACCACAAGTTGAACCACAACTTACTGCTATGCAACGCAAGCACACTGAGTGACCTCTGTTCGAATGCTGGGAATGATCGGATGTTAATTGGAGTGCATGAGACTTATGCCAACCAGTGTTGGGTCGAAATCCACGTGCAAGTACGATTACCAGATCAACATTCGTTGTTCAGTACTTCTCTGACAGTCCAACCCCGCAAGCCCAGTGACTCAAAAGGTACCATCTTCCCCGCACCCTGTCCCATGGCTCAATCGACTCACAATGTTGGACCATTTCGCGCGCAAGACCTCGCTCAAAATAGCCACCCAACGATTTTGTGTAACGTCAACGCTGAATTTCATGATACAAACGATCCCACATACGTATACGAGTCCCTTGTACACTCGTTTTCGGGAACGTGGGAACACCGGCGATTGCGGGGGTCGAGATCGTTTTACACAGGTCTGCAGAGTCTGGCGTACTGGGATAACAAGTTCCCCACTCGACGACGGGTGACCCAGGGATTTGCGTATGCGGTATGAAATTGACGCAGGTGGCACCGATCACATCGTCACGGTGGTCCCACCAGGCCAAAACTGTCGATGGGTATGTACGCGGTGGCTTGTACGACGTGGGGAGACACCGACCATGGAGCAGGACAAGATGGATATTTGGCACAGGGATCATCGACGTGATTCACCAAGAATCTTGTTTTGTCCTCGCGGTCAATGAGCCCTGATAGATTCTACATGACAAATGATTACATACCAGCTAGGTGGAACTCGGGAAATTCGTAGAATGCGCGGGTTTAGATGTCGAGCACCAAGGACAGACCAGGTATAGACGGGAACCTTGAATGTGAAAAGAATTCCTAGCCGCCGTCAAGTCGAGCTGACTGATCGAGATCCGATGCAGGAACAGCCAAGGAGACTGTACATGACGTGCCAGAATTTGTGCCTGACTTTTGAATATCGCAGAGTATGTATTCGTGGGGTGAATGGTGGGTAAGCCATGAGAACGGGGAGATGGAATGACGAGATAGGCAAAGTGGCGACGAACGAGGGGGATAGACTGGATTGAGAGGTACTAGTTTGAATGAGGTTCGGACGATGCAAGATTCAGGATCATCCGTACCTTTGCTCAGATCTGTACATCGCCCTCCAATTTGCACGCCCCAATCAAGCACATACTCTTCCCCCTCTCTCCTCGACCGTCAAGTTTGTGATCGCGCCGCTCTCACTGGCAGGATCACATCCTCGCTGCATACACATTGTGCCGTGTAACAGTGATCGGTGACACGCCTACCGAGGACGGCAGGTGTAGCATCAAGTCGATGCAAATGACAGAGCTTGGATCTGGTGAGCGATCGTGATCAACGATGGCATTCTGTATAAGAGCAAAGACCGTATTTCCAGCGAGGTGTTGATTATCGACGTCAGTACACGTCGAAGAACTTGGATGGTCAAAAGCGTTAAGCCAAGGACGCGCCTTGGAGGACTCGAGACGATCCGGGAGATAAAGCGGACATATTGGCCCCGCCGTTGGGATCCAGTAGCAGGCCAAAGAAGCAGGGTAAAAGTTGAAAGTCCATCAAAGAAGGGTCCAGACACGGCTGAGCCGGGAACAGCGCCACTTCTCGATAATGTACATAGTAACAGCCCTGAAACCGCATACACCGATCACCCTTTTTCACCGGACTTGTCAGCCAGCCATACCGTCCTCTTCCTGCTCCGGCTCTGCATCATTGGCGGGTTTTCCATTACCGCACCACACTGGATCCAAATACGTAAAAGGTTGCATTTTGCGGACAAGCCTCAAGGAGTCCTCGTCTTGTCTCGGATGGTCTGCCAAATGACTATCCCCAGAGAAGATCTTAGCGTAATATTCAAGCTCGTGAGAAGAAATGGCCCCCCAGGTCGTGTCAGTGCACCCATACGCCTGGATAAAATATTGAGGGTGCTCTGGCGTGGACGGATCGCACTCTGACGTGTGCGTGCCACTCTGGACAGTGATCACAGCGGGGTTTCCAGCGGGAGGTGTCCCAACTCCAAGTTCAGCGATAAGCGTGATGTATGGCATTTGATCTTTCGTCAGATCCTGGGCCTGGGGGAAGAGACTGATATGCTCCTCATCGATGAGATAGGCATTTTTACTGTTTCCTTTCTTCCAGTTCACCTGTACAAGGAGCGCAGACATCGACGCCTCCGCGATTTTGTGGTCTTTGTCGAATAGGATAGGGATCGCGACGTCGAAGGCTTCTTGACCAGTGTAACCTACGAGCGCACAACCCCTCAAAAAGCTCATAGCCATGTCGTTCATGTCCATAACATCGATATCAACTGCTTCGACGAAATGTGTGAACCGAACGACTGCCTTTTCAAATGCATCAGCGAGAGTCTTGGGATTCGTGGCATTGTTGGTAGGTGTACACTCCAGAACGGAGGAATGAAATCGTTCGGGAGAAAGGGCCTTCAAAAAACCGCTGAGGCTGCAACCTTTGCTAAAATTTGGGATGGCATCCCTTTCCACCTGCTGCTCGGCAACTATGGCATCCATGTACGCCTTCCGGAGAAGAAGGCGCATGACCATCTCACCCCTTCGATCAAGGTCGATCAACCCACGTAGAAGGTTTGCGTGTAGAACTAAAGCCATGGTGTGATACCTTTGCTCCTGGTGACACACATACATTTGACGCGATGCAGCCTCCGCAAGGAATGGCTCGGATGCATATGCAGAGCGGATGTACTCCCGATGCGAGGGAACGGTGAATGCGATCCTCATGTGGCTCGCAATCATTTTCGACTGGCGCTCCCATGCCAACTTCCGCCTCGGTTCGTAGTTGATTAGGACCAGAACATCTAGAAGCACAGACAATATCATGTCGCAGTCGCGCCATCTACACTCTGTGATATCGGCATCAAAAATAAGTTTCATACGCGCCAGATCCATTATTTCAGTAATGAGATTCAACCCGGCTTCTTCATCGGCCGCGTTGGTGCTTGGCTTGTCGAGCATGGTCCAGAACCTGTGGCGTCAAGTTAGCACATAGAATACATAAGGAACCACATCACAAACAGTGGCCTCCCAAACTGCATTAGGAATTCAAGTTTCTCGATGTCTGCTAACCCGTATTGTCCAGCGCGAAGGGGAAAAGACGGGTGGCAGTCAATTGGCGTTTCCGTGATAGGAGCCTGCAGTACAGCTCTCTGCTGCCCATGCGATTGGACTGTCTCCACAGATGGAGCCAAACTTGAAGGGCTCACAGGTAAATCGGTTGAGAGGAAAATGGTAAAGATGGAGGCACTTTTCAATGTGCTCAGAATCGACCATACGACGTCATAGAGTGTATTCTCGCTGGGTGGAATGGACTTGACAAGTTCGTGTGCTTCATCGAAATACAGCACGATTTTGACGTCTCCAGATTCCGGGGGGACACAAAATTTGTGCAGAGTTGCAAGCAACGCGTCAACAGTATCGTTCATGGTACTTTCATTCCAACGCGGACGGCCAGGAGTCTAGTGTTGGATGAGCGGAATGATGACGAGATTAGAACGGAAATCCACTGTACCAACCTGCTCACATGCATCAATCACACGCTGGTACAGACGCTGCCGCATTGTTTGCATTGCTATACTCATTGACAGATACCTCCTCCACTCTAGCGCAAAGTCTCGCGGTTGTAGAGGTAGTCTTTCAGAGAAAACCTGTTCGATCTCTTTGCGGACTTCGGTAAACAGCATCCTGAAGAACAACGCAACGAAATCCTCTGCGTCATGCACATCCCATAAATTCGAACGGCAGAGGTATTGCCATACTACCATATCTTCTCGTGGCCAAGCCCCAGCCCCTGATAACCATGACAATGCTCAGCACCATAGGATGATACACACATGCCACTCACATATACGTTCATCCGGATCACGGAGATTGATTGGGATTGTGAAAACGAGCTTAGCCATCTCGTGAACCAGGCGAGATTTTCCACAGCCAGAGCTCTGGATGAACGCGGCACAATTAACATGCTCCTCGGAACGGTTCATCCTGTTTATATTTGCCAACAGGATCTCGTGATAATTCCCGTAGAATTTGCGATCCCAAGCACGCCTTGCAGCTTGGTTCCAGAGTCAGATCGGCATACTCAGGGGTCACAAGTCGCAAAGTGACTTACCAGCTGAGACGAACGGAGAGTGGGACGTTAGAGATGACAGGACAAAGGATGAATAGCTGCAACTCACCTCCAGTGCCTCTTGCTGGGTATTCAGACGTGTCCTCTAACTCCTGGTTATTTCCATGATCAGAGAACGATTGATCAATAATTACCATATCGAAGAATTTCTGTAACGTAAGAGTGAGATGTGCAAGCAGCGAACACTGACAAGTACCTACTTAAACGCCTCACCAAGTGATAGCCATCCCGCGAGCCCTGCAACAACATTTCCTGCAGTCCGGGAATTTGTAGCAACCTCCGGCATTCAGGAGAGTGACGGTATTTTGTGTCGCCCCAATCGCCAAGTTGTTCAACGATGGCCATTAACACAAAGTGGCCAACTTTGGAGACATTTTCTGACGATAAGGTGATCCAATCTAACCTAGCATCCAGCTTTGCGTGTTCTCGTTCGGTAAAATCATCCTCTTCGATCAGGTCGAGGTTAGGGGTGCCCATGTCCGGTGGTGATATTTCCAAACTCTGACAGACTCAGCAGCGTCGGCAAAATTATCACCAGGAGGATTGATCTCGGATCAAGGTGTTGACTGAACCCCATGATCTTGATGCACATGCACGCTAGTCTACGCTGTCAAGGTGCCTGCATATGACAAACACGTGTAGCACATGCAGTATTTGCTGCCCACTGGACGGCCTAGGAGATCAAACACGTATACAGTGACACCCCAAAAGAAAATCCGAGCAGTCCGTGGAAGCAACGTTGACATGACAGAAAAGGCTTGTATGACAATAGGGCAGGAGCAGTACAGGCAAACCGGTTCACACGAAAGACCAGAACATGGGCTGTTTGTGAAAAGGGCGAGTCGATGCGATCATCCACCATGCCAAACCTCGTGTCATCCTGATGCCAAACACGGGAAGAAAGGATCCTCGAACGTCACGAAAATCGTCTTATAGGGGTTTGTAGTGAATAAAAACGGCCCAAAAACGACATGACGGCGAGACATACCAACTTGGGAGGGCTCAGCAGGGCCAAATACCTCTTTCAACGAGCATGCTCTCGCGCAAGTGGCTCTCATGGATGAGACATAGAATCTGCGAGTGGTGTCACGCGTCGACCCTCGCGCTCGGCGGACGATAAAAAGACATGTCCTTCTACCAAACGGAGGGGTTGTGAGTAATGTCTCGGCCACGGTAGAAGGGTCAAGTCAGAAAAAGACCGGTCGTTGCATCGGACGAACGTCTTAACCCGGAGTTGGAAGACCTAGGACGGCGAATGAAATATAAAAAATTATAAGTACACGTCCCGTAAATTACATAATTGTAGCATGTTCGCCTGTCCATTACTGTTGGCATCTGTCGTTCTAAGTGAAATGGCCAACCACCATGCACGAATATCAATGCGTGTCCAAATTGTGCGAGTCAACTCAGCAAGAAATAAAAACGAAGGGGGAAAAAAAAGGACGAAAAAGTAGCTGTGCTTCAGAATAACAAAAAGGGAAGAAGAAAACATGGACTGCCAGGCTCGTGGGATGCATAGTGCACATGCTTGGAGGGAGTACTAAAAACCGAACGCGATTTTTGCGATATGGTACTGTATATAGGGTACGTCGGTACGGCATCGTGCAGCGTTGACAATGGGCGTAAGTATATGACTAGGAAGAAAAAAAGTCGAATATCTGCATGAGTTAGGGTCGTTTAAACTGTCGAGACTGCGCGGGGGTACTGTCTGTACAAGATATCCATCAGTCCTTCTCACCACCATTCGTCAACAAAGAAAGAGAAAACGAGATGAAAAGAAGCGACCCACAGCCACCTTTCGAAAACAGAAGTAACAGAGGCAGGGAGATCGATCCAGGAAAAGGAAACTGACATGATTTCAGCGTCCAAACGTTCAATCCCGAATCGACTCGTATGCGGGTGGAATTTCCTTTGGCGGCACGTGTTCCTCACTCGGAGCCCTACCCGCATCCTGGTGCACAACAACACCCCCACTGCCCTCGGCGGCCTCTTGCTGTGTTGCCAAACCTAACCCCTGGCCCTGACCCTGTCTCTGACCAATGCGCCCCATCGCCTCGCGTTCCTTGGCGGCCCGCGTCGATGTTGTGTTGTAGCTCACTGTAGACGGCGGCGGGGAAGCCCCAGGACGAGGAGTACTCCAGTCCACCGGACCTGTACCGTACAAGTTGATCGGAGGTATGTAAGCCCCCTGAGGTGGTTGTCCGACGCCGGGTTGCATAAGCGGCCGAGATTGCGTGTCAAAGGCCGATGTGCCCGCACCCGCAGCACCAGATGCATAAAACTCTGGGTTGGTCTGTCCGCTTGCCGCGAGCGACGATGGAACGCCGAGATAGGGCGATTCGCCGTATTGACGCATGCTTGAGTTGCCTTGGTCAGTGTAGGATTGAGGGAACGGCGTCACTTCGTCTGCAGGACCGACGTTGGGGAGTGTGGCACCACTAGCACCGGTGTGTCCCACGACGCGGTCGGGATCAAAGTTGCCATCGAACTCGTCTTTGCGTGCTCGTCTTCGAATACAGAAAAGTAAGAGGGCTAAAATGGTGATGCCGGCCACACCACCGACGACGGCACCGACGATGACACCCGTATGAGAGCTGTTGGTGCTGCTTGTGCTAGGACTGACAGAGGTAGTAAAGACTTCGGGAATGGTGGTGGTGAGATAGACGACAGAACCAGCAGGATCCGTTGAACTAGAAGAAGAGACCACAAGAAATGATGATAGGCGGGACTGGATGTGATAAGAAAAGAACGTACAATAGGGTTGTGGCAACCTGGGAGGTGAAGGAGGACGAAGTCGAGGTTACTGGTGCAGTGGTGGTGGTGGTGGTAGAGGTGGTGGTAGAAGTTGCGGGGGATGAGGATGCGAGTGTAGTCTGAGCTACGGGCGAGCTGGTTTGTGCAGGAGCTGATTGGGATGTGGTGGTTGGCGTTGTCGACGATGGAGGGGTGGTGGTGGTGGTGGTGGAGGTGGAGGTACTACTGGTAGTGGCTGGGATAGCAGAGGTTACTGGGAAGTGTGTGGATGAATTGTCAGTGCTCGAGAATGAAGAAGAAGCAGACAGAGATTGAGAAGAGGAAGGAGAGGTACCATGGCTCGATGTCTGTGCCTGCGCGGATGAGGAAGGGAGCGAGCTCGCTGTTGAATTGGAGGACATGGACGAGGAAGAAGAAAAGAAAAGAAACGGAAATGAAGAGAGAAGAAGTGGAGAAGCAAAGTCGCGAGCGCGACCAGGTTGGAACGACGATAGCAACAAGACAATGTCCAAACGCTACTCGGTTGAGTGCGCAGCAAGTGATCAATGAATTTCATAAAATGCTGTACGGCGGGTGGGATCGCATCAAACACGAGGGCTCCCTTTTGCCTTGCGCACACGCAATTACGGCCAAAATAAGTTGGTATGTACTCACCGGAAGTAACCTGTATGCTAGCCATCGTGAGGGGTTGAAGGGTCGCCATTTGACAGGACGAATGGGTGATATACTTAAACGGCGAATCGCTGACAGGTGAAACACACGTTTCAGCAGTCTCGCAGCGGACTTGTATGCCCATCCCACGCGCTATTCCTGCCCCCCCCATCGTATGCTCCCTCATCTGTTTAGTCGGCGAACTTGGAGATTATAACACCGTCACCACCACAACGGAAATCAACCACTCTGGGTCGGCCGTTGTATACCCCGCTTCGTGTCTTCCACATTGTCCCGCTTGCGGCGAGCGTACCCCACGCTGTGCCACCGTCAGGCGCCACAGGTTCACAGATAAGTTCAACTTCCGAAGATATCACTGCCAGTGGCAAGGAATCAAAGCTCAGGGGGATCTAGACTCGCCCCCGTGCGGTTAGACCGCTCCACGATCATGCACGGGCGGTGTAGATCGTGCCAATCACAGCCATCCAATGAGCGCCTGAACAGCGACCATGTGACACTTTTACACAGGAGATCTCGTCTGAGACAAAGTGTTTGTTACCCGAAACTCATCCGGCGAAGACTCATTTTATGAGGTGCCCGCCGCCGCCCAGGGCCACACGTGGAAGAGACTTGCAGCACCTGATGCCAAGTCAATGCCCAAAACTTACGTGCTCGATTAAAAGTCGGCATTTGACACTGGCAGAATCCTTTCGGCAGATTTCACACGAGATAAGGTACGGGCCGTAATCATTCCGAAGCCGGTGCTCAGCATGGGTTATCCCGCACTCGGCATCAAGCAAACGTGAGCGAAGTCAGATCTGATGAAACTTAAGTCTCATCATCAGTCTTCTTTTTTGATGGTCACCTGTGGACCAAGCTCAAAGTTTTCCTCCCTTAGTCAAGTGGAATATTCAGTCGCACATTCTCAGGATCCTTGACGCGATCCTGATGAATGCATACTAAATGTCTCATAGCCAACCCGATCGTCTCTATCGAGTTGTTCTTTGATCAGCGTATGGTACCCCATTTGCATGAGGGAAAAGTTCGAGGATCGTCCATCAGCCACTCATATCATTGTCATTGTCAGAGCGGTCTTGGTGCACCCGAAATGATGGCGTAGGTCCGCAAGCAACTGTATAGCAGCAAATCTGGTATACATGTAGGGTTTTTTGGGACCATTGCTGACTCCATGATGATCAACCATATTCTTTCAAGGCACACGACAGCTAGCATACACCTCATGTCGCACTACAAGATTCGTTCACATCGTACATATGGGTTCCCTTCAGTCGATTTTCTTGATCAAAAACAGCTGATTCGTTGCGAAAAACGGTGGGAAAGAAAGCCCAACTCTGATTCGCTGGACCTCAATCTATCACGCGGATCAGAAAGCTACCGTGACAGGAGTGGACAATCCGTTACCCCCTGAAGGTCTGAAGATTCCTCTGGGACAGTCCATCCGTGGCCGGGCTCATTTTCCGGTTCGATTCTAGGAAGGAATGGGTGGAGATGCTCAACGTGAAAATGCTGCGGTTCTGCTCACGTGTAAGCGTTCTGAAGTTCTTGGTGTTCAATTTTCCATTCGGTTCCATGACGACGTTCGGTAGATGCGATGACCTTTCCATGAAGCGCCCCGACATAACGATATGGACCTACGCTCAGCCGATATTTGTCTCTACCGACTCTGACAATCTTCCACTGGAAGGGATAGGGTGAGTATTGCTTACAGTTGGCAACCAAGAACAATCATACATGGTGAACAGGTGCGTTGGCATAGACATCCTGGAAGCCAGGCTTGGTGTTATTGACACCAATGGGAACATGCCCTTCAGAAAAAGAGGTAATCTTGTAGGTGCCCGAGTCAAAGTCGTCAGTCATTGATGGGGCTTTAGATTCAATGCCAGGTAGGGTGTGGGTTGGAATATACTGCGCCAGTACCTCCCCCACTTTTATAGCCATCAGAACAGCAGAGATGCTACCTTGGCACCATGTCTTTCTTCTCTAAATTTCCTCTTTGACGTGCAGTCACCCTCGAATTTTCGGGGTTCGAGCGCTCGTGTTACGGTGTGTTTTCTCCGATCAGAATGTGTTGGATGGTCCCCGTGCGCCCACTGCCTAAATGACCATGTGTGTTGCGCTCCAATGTGCTTCCTGTTGGATTCATGCGAACCATATTAGCCATGAGCTCATACCGCTGAGTAAAAGTGCGATCAGGACAGCGTCGGTACATAGTACATGCGCATGTCGATACATCTCCATAATATGGCGGGTGTCGTTACCGTCGATGTAACCTGAACACAGTGGCTCAAGCTGGGAAGACAGTACCAACCATCCATTTGGAGCACGAATCATTCCAAGACGCAATATTCTCGGCTCGATCTCATTTCCGAGGCTCGGTTGCACGAATACATCGGATAGCTGCAGACTGGATTTCAAATCAGAGTGTCTTGTGAACCATTTCAAACAAGTTGGGCAATCCTGCCTATTTCGAACAATGTGTATCGCTCTCCACAAGCCCAACCACTTCGTAGAATAAGGTACCTGAAAAGGATCATGCGGGTGTTGTCTTAGGCTAGAAATGGAGTATGGTCAGACAAGTTGGGGGGGGGAGTTTGCTTCTTGCGGTGGGCGTGCCACCACCAAAGGAGATCTCGTCTGAGACGAAGTCCCTGCCCTGATTTAGGACAATTGTGAGGCACAGAGTTATTTCGGCGGGAAAGACGAGGCTGAGGGGCCAGACGTAGGAGACTATAGATAGACCGTCCGCAGTAATTTCATGATTAAACTAACGAAGAAAATCAATGTAGAGGTATAAAAAGATTGAATCCTCTCACACCACAGTAAAGCCTCATTGGTCAGGACGATCCGACTTTCGCTTCGTCTGCAATCATTGAGCAGAAAGCACAGAAAACTTAAATGCACATTACACTAGTGTATTTGCTTACTTGCCGTTTTGTGCAAGGGAGTCTCTATCTTTGAGGACTGTACCGAAGATCGGCAAAGGCTTGCCTGAGCGTTCGTATGGTCAATAGAGATCGTCGGACATTGAAATGTCGCAGCACGTAAACTTGACTTGGAACCTTGGTGAATTCTATCTCGGACTTCCTGCGGTCGGCCACATCAAATAATCCTTCCATGATATCTCATCATTTCATGCCGCTTCATTTCTATCAAACGATTCAACTAGTAGCGTGCCCGTCTGTGGTAAGTCACATCAATCACGCTAAAATCAGCCTTGTCTTTGATGGTAAACTGCAGGCCGAAGGCTTGTGGTTATGGATACCTACATATGAGTCTTTACTCTGGGCGCAGTCGTATGCAGATCGGAAGCCCGACGCCACCCTTCCTTGCTCCGAGACGCCCTCTTCAAGTGGGCCTGGTGATTCCCTGTGAGCGCTCTCATTGACCAACTCACGACAGGGAAGAAGGGAAGATCGAACAGATTGTCGATGGGGATGGGCCATTCGTCCATATCAGTGTGTCCGCCGCGGCGGAGAGCGGACGCTCGGTTGGTGAGTCTGCCTCAAGTCCCATTCCACGCGAACCAGCACCTTCTAACGTACATGAAGAACTCGCCACCCTGCATCTTCGACCCCCTAGTCGCTCCGAGCGAGCTCCCGTCGTACGATCGTCGGACCTCGCAGAGCCAAAGCTGACGGGACCACACCCGCTTCAAGGACACGGTTTTGTAGCACGCAACAATTGCTGGCGAGCATACCTCAAGGAGACGAGAACGTCGTGATAGTAGAAGGCCCTCGAATTGGACCTGCAGATCATAAATCACCTCCTAACGACCCTTCGTTTGAGCGATTAGTGCCAGATCCATCTCTTGTGCGTTTCTGTTCATCGGTTCTCAGAACATGTTCGTTCCTCAACGTGATATTGACAAAAAAAAACCATATTGACATGGTCGTAGGTCCTGATTCCGGTCACGCGAGGACCTTCAAGTGTCTCTGTGGAAGATATTATCTTGCACCTTCACATCTCTGCTCCTGCATACGACTCTTCCACGTAAGTCTGGATGTGCTGCTGATGGCGAGCACCGGTGGATATCACTGCCGGAGATGATGGTCGTGTCTCGGATGATGAATAGGGAGCAAAGTCTGGTTAGCAACCCCGATCCTCGCAAGAAATTCGGCAAGAACGGACCAAAGGGTCAAATGAAGCTCCATGGAAAAGAGTATTGAGCATGAAACTGAACGACTTCGGAGTTCGCTCTTGGCCCTCTGTATCTGAAGGAAAACCCACGTTTAGGGGAGGTGCCTTCTTGACCTGGTTACTGTTCGAGTTGGACGCACTCGATAAAGTCACTGGAGAAGATGGGAGGGCGAAGAAAATCTAATACGGTGGAGTAAAGGGGCGTTCGAGGCAATATCCAGGTTCGAAGGAGATGTAGTCGCTCCTAAATCCAAAGGTCTGAAACCTCTTCAGGGCTGTACGTTTCGTTCCCTCGTCGCATTGTATGTCGCTCTTCCTTCTTCAGTGCGTGGAAAATATCCTCACAGTTACCCCAGAGTCCTCAACCTTCATTGCAATCTTCAGACAGGCTTGTGAACTTTGGGGTGCGTAATGTGACGAAGGACAAAACCCCCTGCTGAAGTTGCACAGACAAAAGGATGAGTGAGTGGCATTTGACGAATGCAGTCCAGAGGCAGTGTGCTGGGAGAGCAGAAGTTTCAGCCAAGTTTGTTTGCATGTTTCAATTTTTCCAAATGCTGAAATAATGTTTTTTTTGGTCATTGCGCAGAATGTTAGGTATGCTGATGACTGCCTGCAAATGTCAACCTGAGTATGATCCCTCGTGGTAGTGGGGTCCCCTCACACCAGCCAGTGGGAGGTACATCATCTCGGGACTCGGTGGGTGCTGGAGATATGCTCATGGCAGAGAGGCTCAACAAAGGGCAAGGGAATGATTCAGACAGGACATTGATAAGAAGCTGACTGTTAGAAATGTGAAGGAGGAAGTGGCAAAGATGCTGAAAGCATCTGATGGGTAGGAAGAGGAAGGGGAAAAAGTTGGACAATAGTAAGGTAGAGACTTTTTTCAAGACCTTTCCTTTCATTGGATAGCTAAAAGCACTAGTGCTAGTCCAGGGATTGAGAAGGGAAATAAACCTTGCTTGAAGACCTATCATAAGTGAAATGTTTATATCTGAATTATAATCATAATTATTTCCTGGCACTTGATTTCTACCACAATATATATTGTATTGATTTGACACATTGAGTCCACAAGACATGCACTCTCTACTGACTCAGTACAATGCTAACATGTTTAGCTGTAATCTTTTCAATAGGTATTTATAACTGAACTAACTTATGGCTTACAAATAAGATGCTCAGAGATCACATTCATGATAAGCTGAAACATCTTTTCCCTTTCTTCATCATCTGGGTTGTATTGAGGAAAGACTTTAATGAGTGCCTTGGTAGCTGTAGTAGATACACCAGATGATGTGTACTGTTGGGCAGCTGCTACAATTGGATTTGGAACCTTCTGTTGATGGAGAAAGAAGGAGTGTTCCAGAATTAGGATACAATCTACAAATATTAATCATTATAATGAATTAACATTGCTCAAAACTCACTAATGCCAGCCTTCAGGGCCTGTTTCCATGCACTAAATGGTAGATGAATCTGCCAAATATGCATAGAATAAAATACATATAAAACTGAAAAACAAACATACACCTGATCTCAGACTAGCTGGTTGTGCATTTGACACTCTATTGGCTGATGTCTAATTATGCATTGAGAGTCTTTGAGACAGAATCATCAAAGTATAGAAATGGAACATACCTTCTGGTTATCTACTATCTGTATATACTTAGTATAATTGATTGTAATTTTGAATTAGTTATAGAACAAACCTCCTATCATATAACAAGTCAGTAGGAATAAAAACAATTCATAATATATGGAGGATAATGTATTTACCATCTAACATAGAGAATGTGATAGAAATTCATTAGTATGAAGAGTAAATACATACTTACATCCTGAAAATATAAAGTTAGTAATCAAACTAATAAATAATAGTCAATAAATACCAGCTATAGGTTGGGGGAGGGATTGGGAAAAAATACATTAATGTCATATCTGTCAACTAGATAGATCTCACATTCTGTGAAATGCTAAGTGTGCATAAAGTAGAAGAAGAATTTGCATACTTCCTGAGCATGAAGTGATTAATGAGGAGTTGAGCAGTAGTTCTTGCATATGTAATCAAATGCACACCATCTGGGATGGCATTTAATCAAATCATATAGGGGTAATAAAATACTTACAAGCTAGATATAGATGAATATGTATGCCATGATAGTGAATAAGGATATTTCTTCAGTTAAAATTAGATAACTAACCTCCTATCAATGAAAGAGCAAGAGAATATAACAAATAGATAATCATTAACACTATCCTGAATCAATAAATCACAGTCAGACACTTACCACCTATACATGTATATAGTATGAGAGAGGAAAGGTATCCATTAGCTCTGTTCTAAATCCATCAATAAAAACTAAACCACTTACCAACTATTGATGAGTGGGTTGTAGGGCATTCATTAATATCATTCTGAGCATATCAGAATACAACACTTGCATACTTGAATAAGACTTATTAGCACTGTCTGAACCCACAAATCACAATCAGATCACCTACTGCCTTTGAATAGGAGTGCACAGAAACACTTATTAGCATCATTCTAATCCACCAATCACAACCCAGCCACTTACTTCCTACATATAAGTAAGAGAGCAAAGGAGTATATATCAGCACTATACAGAGTCCATTAATCATGATCACATCACTTACTGCCTATAAATGAGATAGGAAGAGAGCATCTATTAACACAATCATAAATCCACTGATCAAGATCAGACTACTGACTGCCTATGAATGAGAGATAAAAGGGGCACTGATCAGCAACATCTTGAATTAACTAGTATAAATCAGATCACTTACTGCCTGAAAATAAAAGAGAAAAGATGTATCAATCAGTATCATACTAAATGCACCAATCAAAATCATGCCACTTACTGCCTATGAATGCAAAGAGAAATGGAGTATCCATCAGCACCATACTAAATCCACCAACTAAAGTCACACCACTTACTTCCTGGGAGAGAAGGGCAACAAGGCAACTGTTAGCACCATCTTCAATCACAATCAAACCACTTACTGCCTATGAATAATAGAGCAAAGGCAAACTCATTAGTGCCATCCCACCCTGAATCTACTAATCAATCAGACCACATACTGCCTATAAATGATAGAGAAAAGAGGCACTGATTAGCACCATCCTCAATCCACCAATCTAATTAGATCACTTACTGCCTATGAATGACAGAGAAAAGGGGTGCTTATCAGCACCATCTTAAATTCACTAGCTATAGTCAGAAAACTTACTATCTGTGGATGAGAGAGAAAAGGTGCATCCATCAGCATCATTCTGGATCCACTAAGTGCAATTAAAAAAACACTCACTGCCTATGAATAAGAGAAATGGGGCATTTATTAGTACAAATTTACCCATTATAATCAGGCAACTTACTGCCTAAGAATAAGAGAGCAGAGGGATATCAATTAGCACCATCCAGAATCCACTAATCTTGAACAGACACTTACTGCCTATAGATGAGAGAGCAAAGAAACCTGTTAGCACTATCCCAAATCCATCAACCACAATTAGACCACTTACTGTCTGTGAATGAGAGAGTAAAAGAACATCTATTAGTTTCTTGTCAATCCACCAGCCATAATTAGACTACTTACTGCCTTTGGACAAAAGACCAGTGAACACCATTAAGAACATGAATGCATCAAACACAATCAGACTACTTACTGTCTATGAATGAGAAAGCAATGGGACATCTATGAGTACTACCCCAAATCCACCAACAATAACTAAACCACTTACATCCTATGAATGAGAGCATAGAAACATCTATAAGCACCATCCAAAATCCATAAATCTGATCACACTGCTTACTCTCTATGGATGAGATAGAAAATTATTGAATGCTTATCAGTACCTAATACTGAATCCATTAATAGCAACAATAAGACCACTTACTGCCTATGAATGAGTACTAGTCAGCACTATTCAAAAACCATCCACCAGAATGAGATCACTTACTCCCTAGAAATAAGACAATAAGGAAACATCCATTATGTACTATACCACTATCCTCCATCCACCAATCACAATGACACCACTTACTACCTGTGAGTGAGAGAGCACAGAGGCACCTTTCAACATCATTCTAAATCATAGATTACAAGCAAACCACCTACAGCCTATAAACAAGACAGGAAGAGATACTCATTAATTATATCTTGAATTTACTGGTCACAATAAGCTCACTTACTGACTATAAATAAGAGAGAAAGGAAGTATCTAGATCAGCATCATCCAAAATCTACTAATCATAGCCAAATCACTTACTGCCTTATGAATAAGAGAGCACCCATTAGTGTCATAGTGAATCAACCAATCACACTCAAACCACTTACTTCCTATGGATAGAAGAGCAATAGAACTGCCATCAGCACCATTTAGAACTTAGAAATCATAGTGAGACCATTTACTGCCTATGAATGAGCAAGCAATGGGATATCTGTCATCATCATGCTAAATCAGCCAACAACAGACTACTTACTGCCTACAAATGAGAGAGTGAAGAGGCATCTATCAGCATCATCACAAATCCACTAATTACACTCACACCACTTACTATCTGTGAGTTAGAGAACAAATTGGCACTTATTAGCATCTTAAATCCATTAGTCAGTCACACCACTTACATACTATAAATGAGAAAAGGAAAGGGTATATATTAGCACCATCCCAAATCCATTAATTCAAATTGGACTACTGGCACTTACTCCCTATAAATCAGAGATAAGAAGCATCTGTCAGTATCATAGTGAATCCACCAATGCCAATGAGACCACTTACTTCCTATAATGAAAGAGAAACAGGGCATCAATCAACACTATCCTGAATCTAACAATCAAATCACATCACTCACTCCCTATGAATGGGAGGGTAAAGTGACATTATCAGCATCATTCTTAATCTACAAATCTCAATCAGACCACTTACATCCTATAAATAACAGACAGTTTAAGCACTTATTAGCACCATCATGACTTCACTAATCACAATCAGATAACTTACATACTATATGTAAATGATAAAGAACAGAGCATCCATCAGCACCATCCTGAATCCATCAATGAAATTACAACACTTACTCCCTATGAGTCAGAGTGTAGATAGGCACCTATAAGTGCTATTCTGAATCTACCAATCTCAACCATATTGCTTACCCACTGTGAATGAACAGGAAAAGAGCACTCATCAGCATGATCCTAAATCCATCATTCAAATTACATCACTTACAGCCTATGCATGAGAGAGTAAAAGAACCCATTAGCACCAACCTAATCCACCAATCAACATTATACCACTTACCCACTGTGAATGAGACAGAAAAGGGGTACTTTTCAGTACTATGCTAAATCCAATAATTAGAATTACACTGCATACTTCCTACAAAAAAGAGAGAAATAGGACATCTGTTGGCACCACCTTTAATCCATTAATCAAAATCAAGCCACCTACTGCCTATGAATCACAGAGAAATGGGGCACCTATTAGCACTATCCTGAAACCACTGCTGACAATGAGACCACTTACTGTCTATGAAACAAGAAAGGAACACCCATAAAACCATTGGTTAACCAATGACAATCACACAACTTACTTTCTGTAGATAAAAGAGCAATGAGGCATCTATTAGCACTATCCAGAACCCACTAGTCACAACTTACTCTCTATAAATGAGAATGCAATGGGGCACCCATTAGCATCATCCTCACTACATCAATGACAATTAGAGCACTTACAGCCTATACACAAGAGGGAAAAGGGGTATCCATTAGCACCATTCTTAATCCACTAATTACACTCAGATCACTAACTTCCTATGAATAAGAGAGAAAATGGGCACTTATTAGCACCATACTGAATCCATCTATCACAATCATACTACTTACCTCCTAAGAAGAGAGCAATGGGCACCCATCAGCATCCTAGTAAACCCACTAATTCTAATCAGGCCACTTACTTTCTGTTGATGAAAGAGAAATAGGACACCCATATGTAAGTGCTATCCTTAATCCACTAATCACAACCACTTGCTGCCTATGAATGAGGAAAAGGGCATCAATTAGTGCCATGCAGAACTTGAATGCACCAATCACAATTAAACCACTTACTACCTATAAGTGAGAGAGTAATGTGGCATCCATTATTGCCATCCTGAATCTACCAATCATAATTGTACTTACTACCTATGCATGAAAGAGAAAAGGAACATCAATTAGCACCACCCAGAATCCTTCAATCACAGTGAAGACTTAAGACCACCTACTGCCTGCAAGTAAGAGAGCAAATGGACACAGATTAATGCAATCTTGAATCCACCAATCACAATTAGATCACATACTGCCTGCAAATCACAGGATAAAGGGATATCTATCAGTGCCAACCTGGATCTAACAATCACACTCAGTAACTTACTGCCTATGAATGAGAAACCAAGGGGCATCATCAGTACCATGCAGAATTCATCGATCACAATCAGACCACTTACTTCCTACAAATAAGAGCAAAGGAACCCATTAGCACTATCTAGATTTCACCAATCTCAATCAGACCACTTACTGCCTATGAATAAGAGAGTAAAGAAGCATCAGCATCAGCTTGTATCCACTAAACTCTACTTACTTCCTAATAAAAAATCAAGGAAATATCCATCAGCACCCCAGAATCTGCTAGTCAGAATAAGACCACTTACTTCCTATAAATAAGAGAGCAATGGGGCACCCATTAGCACCAGCCTGAGTCCACCAACCACAATCTGACCACTTACTCTCTATTGATGAAAAACACCTATTAGCCTAAGTCAACCACTCACAATCAGATCACTTACTTCCTATGAGTGAGAGCCCAGAGACAATCATCAATACCACCATGAATGCACCAACCATCACTTACTGTCTGAGTAAGAGAGCAAAGGAGCACCTATCAGCACTCTCCTAAATCTACCAATCACAATTATATCACTTACCCACTGTGAATGAGAGTAAAGTCCATTAGCACTATCCAGAATTAACCAATCACAATCAGATCACTTACTCTCTTTCAACAAGAGAGCAAAGGAAGCACCCATCACCAACCTGAATCCACCCATCACAATCAGACCACTTACTGCCTGTGAATGAGCAAGCAAGGAAGCATCCATTAGCATCATACTAGATTAACCAATCACAATCAGACCACTTACTGTCTATGAGAAAGAGAGCAAGGGGCCACCCATCAGCATCATCCTAAACCCACCAATCATAATCTTACTACTTACCCACTACAAACAAGAGCAAAGAAATATCCATTAGTACCATCTTGGGCCCACAACTCATAATCAGATCACTTACCCACTATGAATGAAAGAGAAATGGGCCAAAGCACATATAAACCTATCAGAGCCATCCAGAATCTCTCTCAATCAAGCTACTCACTCTCTATAATAACATGTCAAATAACATTAGTTATATATTTATTGTAAGATGATTCATTACCTCAGTGTGTGGAAACCATTTTTCAATCCTTTTAACCAATATTGCTTGCTGTTTAGAACTGAGTGGTAAGATTGTGCCATGCTTAGCTTTGATGAATGGTAGTATGTCTCTACAATAGAGTCCATGTCAAGCCATCAGCACTCACTAAGTAATCTGTGTGCCATCACCTACTTTCTCACAGCATGCATAATGCAAATCATAATGTTGGAGTGCTGAGTGGAGGCTAGTAACATCTGCAAGCCTTCATCATTCAAGACTTCCAGAGTACTCTCCAGGAGAAGCTTGCATCCATTGTCAGACTTGTGCATCTCTTTAAAGAGAATTGACCAAGCAACAACACAAAGAAAATGTTGGTACTTACTTTCCAGGTACACATATGCATTGGGAGGATACTTCCTTTTTGCTAAGCTATCCCATGCAGCAGCAGTTGTCTGTTTCTGTATCTCTTCTGCATCTTTTTTGATTCTCGCAAGTAGTTCTACTGTAGATAGCTGTCTTTGTTCAGGTTTGAGAGCCCCAAGAGCGACAGCTGACAGTGCATCACATTTCGTGAACACAAGCACAACAGGCACTGCAATTAGATGTTAATCCGGACGAAACAAGTATAGTGGGCAAAGATCTACCATTTCCGGTATCACATTCGTCGAAAAACCTTTCCTCTGCATTCAGGACAAGTCGGTGGGACCTATCCATCGAGATGCAGTACCTAGCTCAATAGGAAGCTGTGATCAGTGTTTCATGTATGCTGCTATGTCTGTTTACCATATAGCATGAATCCGTTTCTGGAGGAATGGGGTCTGTGCGCGTTCTGTAACAAAGTCCTTCATCTGCTGGAACTCTTCTAAGCCGCCGGCTTCGAATCCCTGCGAGTCGTGAAAGGCGAAGCCTGGGTTACTTCGGAAGACCATCTCGTTTTTAATGTCATGGATTCCGCGCTTGGGATGTGTCAGTGAACGCCCCATGGACGAGATTTAGCACTGGCACTCACCTCGGTGGATTCCTGGATCTGTGCATGATCGACCTGATCACAAACCGTCAGTGCTATGCAAACCAAAAAATAAAACCATACTTTGTTTCCCTTATCGTCGTAGATCTCTGGATTTTCGGTAGAATTGCAGATTTTCTTGAGAATGGTGGTTTTACCCGCGTTAGCTCGGCCAATAACGAGAATCCTGAACCGCCCAAATTTCTTTCTGACGTCTTCAATTTCCATAGTGTGAATGAGAGTTATGTGTAAGGCTGGGAAGTGAACGATGCGTCGGTTGAACAAGGGCCGATGAGCCGACAACATCAACATGGATCAACAACCGAAGTCCGTAAACGCCGACTATCGCGATAATTATCAGTTGAGTCGACTTACACGCCCGCCAAAGGCGGAGTCAGTATCATGACTCATGCGCATGCAACTTGGTCCACGCCGTTGCTCCCAGTTGTGTAGATCTTCGATTGAAGAGAAGCTAAATGATGTGAAGAGGTCGACAACACATGAGAATGACCAGTCTCAGTCTAACTTGATGAGCCATATCCCCGCCAGTGAGCATGGTAGCGGGGCGGCCCTGCCCCCGGCCCGGCCCGGGACTCCACCAACGAGTTCGAGCTCAGGCCGCTCAGGCTCGAGCTCAAGGTCTCACTCACCTGGGTCTGACTACTTTGCTCGTGAGGAGTACTCGACGGCGCCTACTACGCCGGAGCCAGGCTTTGGGGCCATGGCCCTGGCCGCCCCTGCCCCGCCCGGGAGTCCGCCAACGGTTTGAGCCCAGGCTCGAGCTTGGGGTCTCACGCGTCTGGGTCTGACTACTTTTCTCAAACGGGGTTCTCGACAACGCCTACTACACCTGGGTCTGTAAACGGACATCAGTAAAATAGGCCAAATCTTATGTCCACTTATTTACTACTCATTTGCACCTATCCAACTTATAGGATCGGTATGATTGATAAGTCAAATAAGTGAAAAAGCCATTGCTCGACAAACCCTCACGTTCGCCTTATGTGTCTTATGAACACGTGTTCACACTAGTATTATTACACAAAAATCAGTAAGTGAGTACCAATTGGGAAGCACGATAATCAACAAATGGTTAGTGTAGAAACTGCAGTATACATCCGTGCCCTTGAGCCCACTCCTGCACCCGTCGATCGAATTGTCCAGTCCGACGCGCGCGTGGTGAGTTCCACTTGGAACACCCCCGCAAGGAGGATTTGTTTCGGAGGTGAGGACGACACTCATGGCGTGTAGTACATCTTATTGCCATCTTTCGCGACTGCATCCCTCACATTTAAACCTGAATGCCGCATCGGTCACGTCATCCATCAGCGCTCTCGCACTCCCGTAACTCCCCTCTCCCTTACCGCCTAACCGTTGCTCGATGTCCTTGGAGAGATGACCACAGTGCAGCGAGTCAGTGACGTCGTCTGATTGGCCGGGCATGTCCGGGTAGCATGGCGCAAGGTGGAGATCGATGGAGACAGCAATGGGCTGGGGACGGGTGCGGTGCCAGTTATCTGGGCCAATGGTGGTGGTGAGGTGGAGGGAAGAGAGAGAGACAACGTCGGCGTCGTTGTGCGGATGGGAGGTGATTGTACTGGAATCATCGCATGTCGTTTTGTTAGTATCCGGTTGCCGCTCCTGCACTGCAGAGGCTGATGCTTGTGCAATGCAAAAACACAAATCATAACGGACCTTGCGCGCAAAGTGGTAGCCAACGAATACTTTTTTTATCGTTCAACAGCATACCATTGAGAGTTTTGATAGCGGTCGCGGCAGCCTCGGCAGTCTCATAGTGAACAAATCCATGTCCTTTGGGACAGCCATGTTTATCGGGGCGACCTTGCGCGACAGCACGTTTCCGAAAGTAGCGAATGTGTTGTAAAGAGCCCGTCGCAGTGTGATTGCAACGTTGATCAACCATGATGCTAGAGTACCCTGTTGTCAATTTGCTGGTCCAGGTTCCTGATGAATATGTATCCTGGTCCAACGTTACGAGGTAACGATGAGACCACATGGAACGACTGCAACGATTATGGGGTTAAGTTGATGCAAAGGGATCTGTCGCGACATACCACGCTCGATTCTTGAAGAACGAGTAGTTGGTCTCGCGAATCATGACATACCATTGCTGACGATGAGGTGGTTGACATACGCATATCCAAGTGAGCGACGAGTAACTACATCGCGACAAACACGGATGCTAAAAGGATTTTAGTAGACATGACACCCAGTAGCCAGAGCTTACCTCGCAACAGGGCCAATCGTATTGAGGATTTCAAAGAGCATGGCCTCCGTGACAGTGGCACCGACGAAGAGGGATGCGGAAGAGGGGCTGATGGCTGAGATCTGACAGACATTTCTTTCTTTAGTGGGGTCGTCCGACGGCTGCTTGAGTACTTTTTGCCGACTGTGAAGCACGTTGGTGGAGAAGGCCCACAATTCTCGAGAGAGATTAGGCAAAGCATGCTTGAACAAGAAGTGCGGCATAATATGGACTGTGCGATCCTACGTCGTCATGGCCCATACACGGCACGGCACCACCAAAACCGCCATCCCACTCGGTTCACCTGGTACCAATGAACATGATCGAATGTGAACCTGCAATTGCAAAAGTGGTTGTCCTGGCATATTCGCGACTCGGAATTGCTTTGTTTCTCACATTCCTTCTTCCCTCACTGTTCTCCGACCTCCGACGTGCAGCCAGCGCGGTCATCATGAATGCCAGGACGCTCTCGTTGTGTTTATTGACAGGGATTGTCAATTACAAATCATTGAAAAATGTCATCAAAACTCCATGCGTTGACTGTCCGATCGGATGTCACCAGAGAACTTGGCATCTTCTTGCGGCCAAGTCGTTTTCCCCATCGCTGATGTCCTTTGGACCACGTGTCCTCGTCACTCCCGTATATGGTGGCGTCCCGCCGCAGGGTTCACTCTTCTTTCCCTCCATGCTGCTGGCCCATATAGAAAGGATCAACACAATTTCGCTCATCTCTACATCTCACCCACCCTGGGCATGCTGGTTCGCGCTCGACAGCATCATTCATCGAACCTCAGGATGGAACAACAACGCTTTCTTGGCATTGGTCAAGCCAAGGCCACTGGTGAAAATGCGCTCCTTTTTGTCGGTACTGAACTGGCCAGCAGGTCAATGGTCGTGCAACATTGACATCCATCAAGGGAGAAGAATCATGTACTTCCATGGTCACAGAGGAGCTGAGGAAGAACCAATGAGCGCACCTTACCTGTCATGGTCTCACGAATAGGAAACGGCCATTCGAGTCTGCGTTCGCCCTTCCTGATAAACACTTCACAACCCAACACATCCGACGTGACCTCAAGGATCCTGAATTTGCTTAGCCTGTCCGCTTGTCATACGACTGCTGGGGACGAAGACAGTCCAGATGAGGTAATTCATCTCGCGTCGGCGATGCAGTTTGCTGAAGTTCGTTCTGTGATTGGGACGATGCAGTGGGCCATGGACGATGCTGAGACGAACAAGATCACATCTTTTGTTTCATGACATCCTTGGTAGCGCAGCGGCAGCCTACCACCAGCGTACGTTATGTTTTGATATCGATCGGCCTAAAACAGTTGGGCTTTGTGACGTGTAATTAATACGGCACGCCGACAAAATCGGTCAAAGTCCTCAACATCATGATTCATGCAGTTTGGTCGCCATGTCGTTGCTTCCGGATCCGCCAATCATTAACCAATGATTCAAGGGTATTATCTGAGATCTCGAAGCGTGCACACCGGACGAAAAGTGATGGTGTTACCATCAATCATAACAAGAGAACCGGCGTCATGTGTGCTGTATTGTTACTAATATCATCCTTGGACAGAGTTTCAGCCCCATACCAGGACAGCCTCAAGGCTTTCCTGAGCATATAAACGTCAGCCCTTTCTCTGGTTTCCCTTTCAGCAGTAGATTCTACTTCATTCCGCTCACAGGTACTGGCTAGTAAGTCGATATGCTTATTCCCTATTGACCTGCTCACAATACGCTTTCGTCAGCCATTTATTTCTCTCCAACCACAATCAGCTTGCCGTTGACGGCCTGACAAACGCTTTCATTATCAACCTTCTTTCTCAACGGTACCTACTTCGCAAGATGCGCCTCTGTTTGGCACTCTCCGTGATACTCATCATGAGTGCTGTTTCCCCTGTCATGTCCATTCCCGTGCCTACATGGCAAGTCAAAAGTAAGCATGTGTACCATCGTTCGTTGTTGATATGCTGACAGTGATGTGGTAGCTGCCAGTGTGCTAAACATTATGAAGAGATCGAATGCAAAGAGGCCGATACAACCCGGTCCGCCTGATCCTCGGAACCTTGGATATCCGACTCTGCCTCCGTCTGGTTCTTTGCAACAGTCTGGTTCTTCGCGGTGGCCTGGTCCTTCACTGCCGCTTGCTTCGCAGCAGCCTGCTTCTTGGCCTACTTTTAACTTCGGAGGTTCGACTCTGCCTGGGTCTGATCCTTCGCAGCAGCCTGATTCTGTGCCGCGGTCTGGTTCTTTGCAGCCGCCTGGTTCTTCGGGGCAGCCTAGTTCTTTGCGGCGGATTCGTCCTTCGCAGCCTCGGTCTGGTCCTGTGCTGCGGTCTGGTCCTTTGCCGCAGTCTGTTTCTTTGCCTACTTGGGATGGATCTCCGCATCCGCATCTGACTGTGCATGCACATGTTGCTCCGCATCCGCATACTTCTTGGGATGAAGCTCAGCATCCGTATCCGCATCCGTATCCGCATCCGTATCCGCATCCAGATCCGCCTACTTCTTGGGATGAAGCTCAGCATCCGTATCCGTATCCGTATCCGCATCCAGATCCGCCTACTTCTTGGGATGGAGCTCAGCATTCGCATTCGCATCCATATCCGCCTACTTGGGATGGATCTCCGCATCCGCATCTGGCTATGCATGCACATGTTGCTCCGCATCCGCCTACTTCTTGGGATGAAGCTCAGCATTCGCATTCGCATTTGTCTGTGCATGAATATCATGAATATCCGCCTCCGCCTGTGTCTCATCTGCATCTGTCCAATCATATCGGCGGGGAGAATATTCCACATGAATGGTCTTCCCATCCCCCCCCCTCCATGCCTCCCTTGTCTCCTCATGGTCCGGGTCATCACCCGAGTGGGCCATATGGTTGGGACCCTGTGGAACTCTATGCACCCACTCCCATCCACCAGCCCCCTGTGCCCGGATGGGTAAGGGAGTATAATCCTCAGGATGGAGGTTTTCGTCGCTAGATCCCGGGTCGGAGCAGAATCAGACTTGATGTGGCAACTTACAAGATATCCTATTCCACAATTTGTGTACGGACGCAGCTAGGGTCCGGTGCCCAGAGTTAGCAACCACCAGGCCTGTGGGGAGTTATAAATACGTTCGGCCGGAGTAGTAACTTGAACCGCACATTACACCGTGGCCCGTTGCGACGTTCGATATTGTTCCAGTCGCAGAAAAATGCATGTATTACTGGACATGCTGTGATAATATGTGGTAAAGCTCACATGGCTGTATGGCGTGCTACTAGTGGTCAGAGGCACCGACTTGAATTAGATACATCGAGGTGTATGGATGCGAATCTACTACCTCAGATTAATCTTCCAAGGTGACTACTGGACAGTTTGAAATCCGACTCGAGTTTATCGTTTTGCGACTTGCTGAAGCACATAGCAAGCTAGCAAAGGAAGAAGCCAAGGGAGTATCAGCATCTTAATGTTATCGTAGCGGGAATGAATACAACCCAGCTGTTACATTCGTTCTAGAGCAAATGTGGATATCATCAAGCGCGTACGATCTCCAAAAGGAAGCGGAGGTGCCAGTGGGGATGTTTTTGACGGCGGAGAACAAAAAAACGAAGCAAGAGTAACGACTCACAAGAAATGGCGGCGGATCCTCATAGATTCCATGCACCTGATGCAACGCCTCTGTCTCCAACCCTCGGACCCGTAAACACCTTTGGAAAAGCATCTTATCACGTAAATTGTACCTGCCTTGCGATATGTTGACCAACCAAATCCTTGATCACAGGCGATTAGCCGTTGCTTGTGTGCGTTAATCAACGACTCAAGTTGCATCGTGGTGGAAGCGGCGTCAGGGAATCAAGCACTTCGAGATGATATGGCGAGTCCAAGCTGAGCGTTTGTGAATAGATGTTGAGTCCATCAAATCAGGGAGCTGACTATATCGATATAGCTAAGTGAGGTAGATGCCTAGAACCGAAATCCCCATCAGCTTTTTTCCCGCGAAAAACACGGATCCTAGACACCGATGGACACCAACAGACAGGGTGCTCTCCTCGATGGACTTACCCCCACGTGGCGGTCCAAGGTACTACAGTTCTGATTGTTGACGCGTGGGAATGGATATCAATCGTCCATAGCCGAGATCGTCTTAAAAACCGTTTTCCGCATTCACAAACTGCGACAGCTTCTGAAGGATTTGCATCTCCGGTGGGTCTAGCCGAGGTTGCATGGCCTCGTTGTACAGTCGCGCAAGAACAACCGCCACCGTATGAAAGTCTCCAATGACCATACGATGTCTATAGACGCCTGAATCAGCGCGAATTTTTCCTCGCCAAACGGCACACGTACGAAACTTGGCCACGAACGTACGTCGATCACTAGGCGACGTCAACACGATCTCGAGAACGAAGAAACTAGCCCCCAAGTTGAATCGAGCCCGAACGACGGCAAACGCGCTATCTTTTGACCGTTTGGCTCGGTCCTTGAGGTACGGTGTTCAGAAGAACGCATTCACCTCTTGACATGCCTTCTGAACGTCCATGAAGAGTTCCTCGGGTGTCAAATTAACCCCCATTAACAACTCTCGATAAATAGGCAAAATTGTTGCGCCAACACGTCTGCTGGCGTTCAACACCCAACATCGATGCAACTTGCGATACGTCGGGGTCAAGATCCTGGCGGGGCAAGTATGGTTCCAGGAATCGGAACAGGGCCGAAGCATCGCGCCGATCGAAGAACCAGGGGACGTCGACGGTCGAGAAGCCACCCAGACTCTGCCAAATCTCGAGCAGAACCGCATCTTCCGGGGCTTCGCGTCCACCCCTTTCACCGGTGATACAACATCGATCGGTGTCGAAGGAAATTCGACAGACGAACCCGAAGGCTGCGCAGAACCAAAGTAATCATCCGACTCAGAGGCCAGAGACTGTGGTCTGGGAGGGAGCCGCAGGCAACAGATCCCAGCCCGCCAACGAGCTTGGTCTTTGCCTGACAGATCACCTCTCGTGCATATCAATCTCGCATGCGTCGTCCTCCTCGCCCTCGACCTCGTCTTCTCCATCGCAAAACCGCGGATGCTGGTCGCCAAAGTTGCTCGCTCCCATACAATCCTGGATAGTCCCCACCCACCCATCAACTTTAAGCGCAGTTTCTCTTCGTCTCAACACTTCGTCCATACCTCCACCTTCACCGTCCTCGCTTATTGAATCGACGATCGTGTTCACCTGCCACTGTTTGATCCCGAGCCCGAGCCCGCGGGGCTCGAACGAGGCCGTCAGGTTGTTGGACCGGACCGAATCCCCATTGACAACACGCTCTCGCCCGACCTCCGTATAAACTCAAAATCCCGACGTAAATGGAAGCTTCCGTGGCACCTTCCTCAATCCAGCGGCGCGAGCGCATTCGTGTTCTCCCCACGCATCTCCGAGGACATATTTGGTGAATCCAAATCGTCGATCGACACCACGTCAAACCACCACCGCGGTTGTGCCTGCATCTGACCATTTCCGGTCCGTATCAGAGCAACGATGAGTCGTAGAAGGATGTCGACGTTATCGGCGCGGACACATTCCACGGAATCGTTTGGTTAGATCTTGTCTTTGCGGTCGAGACTTGACCCGCGAACAGCAGCTTGCACTCGTGACCTTGCCTTCTTCTGGCTTCGAGGCAGTGCCTGGACTGGGGAATCGAGGAACGCGTCCGCATTTGGGACATCGAGAAGTGTCGCGGGCTCGCGATCGCCTCCCTGGACGGGTGCGATTGCATCCGTATCAATTGCCATTCTTCAACAGCCCGTGTTCACTGTTCGTGGCGATGTGGAGGATACCGAGCTCGCCCACTCTGGTGCATGCAGGCGACGTGAGCCGGATCTTGGCAAGGTCGCCCTTGAAGCTCATCACACATCCGCCTGTAGAAGTCGAGCTAATGGTGATGAGTAACAGCTCGTTTGCTTCTTGTCTTCTGTACGGATACCGAGGAGTTGGCAGTGCAAGAGGCTGATTTCGAGATCTAGGAACAAAGCGGAGCATGCAGGTGTCGACATCGAAGTAGGGAAGAGGAGAACGACGTACTTGCGTATACATTTACTAACTTTCCGACAGCGCCCCATGCCTGTGTCACCAGCCGAACCACAGTGCAAATGGTTCCGGCACTGATCGACCCGCCTGGGACGGCAAATGAGGGGTGACTGCTCAGCATGCAATGAAACGGTCTTGCTAAAGAACGGTCCTGGCCACGGCCGCTAGTCTAATCTCAACCTCCTGGCCGAGGTGGAGGATAGCAGGGTCGCTGACGACACCACCTTTCAGTTCGTCAACTTCAGCTCCGGGTTTGGTGACGTCAAAGGAATGAATGACAATGAGACATGGGTCAGCGGTAAAATCTCGGATTGAGATGAGGATGTGTTTGATGATCTATTCATTGACAGCGTCAATATTGTATTCCAAGTGGACGAATATGAGTACAATGAATGGCGACTCTGCGACGGTTCTTTTCGCATGTTATAGATCTGACGAGGACGACGTGGGAGAACAGTAGAACAAACGCGTAGAACAGAGATGTACCTTGGGGTTGGCATAGCTACGTTTGATGGTGATGTTCCACACAAGCTCGTTTTTGAATCGGACGGTCATGGCCTTAGATGTGGCTTTCACGTCGGTTTCCCGTACGCGTGAGCGACAAGTCCAATCGTACCTATGAGCGCATCGGTCAACTGTACCATCACCACTAGGTGCTTGGCCCGCATACCTAAGTTGATCACTGCCTGTACACCATTCAAACCACCTCATTTCAAACGGAAAGAAAAACATCATGAACTTGAAACTCGTCGATGGATCACATCTGTGCTCAAAAAAAGTGTGCTTGTAGACAGATAACTTGAATTCAATCCCACCTACTCCCTCCTGCGTTCAGCCGCATCAAATAGCCCTTCCATGATATCTCACCCCTTCTGCGTTATCTTAGGCTGCTTCGCTTCCGTTAACCAATCCAACTTGACAACCGCTGCGATAATTCAATCACCGTGACGAATCCAATCTGTGCCATAACGATTGTCGGTCAAGCAAAGCGGGGAGAACAATGGGATAGTGGGTTTGAGGTGCCTGCTTCTCCTTTCCTTTGCCCCTCTTGGTGTTCACCTTCTTGAGCCCGGCAGGTAGTTCATGTTCGCTCAAGAAGAAGAGAGACGATAGCTTGTGAGCGCTGACTATAAATGCCAACGCTTCAAGACAGCGTTGGGCAACCAAGTCTGGGACAGACTCATTCTGAAGATTAGTGAGAGTCGCGGAGTTGCTGTGGTCGGATGCTTTTTGTTTGCTGTGACCCTTAGGAGTTTGCTGGCTGGGTGGCTTGGGAGTGCGGGTAGACATCTGAGCAAAGCTCTTATCGACGGCAGCAAGGTCACCTGGTCCGCTTTGCAGAATGCTAAGAAGAAGATTGAAGAGTTCCGTCCTAGTTTTTCCATTCTCGTAAATGTTGACCAGCACTTTGAAAAGTAGGTTCTTCCTCAAGACCTGAGGGAGGAAGAGGCGAACAAGAGTGGCTACCCCAGTTTTATCAAGAAGCTGGATAGTTTCCCTTGGTGCAGGAGCTTCGCGTGGGGGTCACAGGCCAGGATCCGCGTCAATATCACTTTCAGACTCGGGTTCCGGGACTGGTACAGGCTCTCGACTTGGTTCAAGCTTGCTGCGTGTCCGTTTGCGGGATAGCTCGGCCAATCCACAGATTCGCATTCGCCTAGGCACGAGCTAAAGTTGAACGCTTCGCTTCATCGGCCATCGATGATTCATACCAGTTCAAGCTCTGATATGGAAATTGATGGACCTGCGCGTCCCGTATCTGCACCACTTCAACCTACTCGATTGAGCATGGTGACCCGTCAACGTGCGATTCACTCCAAACCGATGCTTGGGTCGTCGCCTATTGCAAGTTTCGTCATAGGTCGCGTCACCATCCGAGGATGCGCGGGTGAAGACCACGGTACGTTTCCTGGAGGGCGTCGTTGCTCAGGTCAATATCTTTATGGACCCCATCTTCGTCTGTGGTCTCAAGGTGGATTTCACAGGAGACTTTTGTGGGGAGGTAGGAGTGGACCCGGAAATGTGGTTGGGCTGCGACGACGTCGATGCTTGAGCAAAACTCCGCCTCCCAAGTAAATATGCCTTGATCTGTTCTGCGATACCATCGCACTGCCCGTCAAGTGTCCTCAGAATGGCTTTGAACGATTCCGGGCGAATTGAGTAGGTTCGACAGAGCACGCGCTGCTGTACGGAGGGTTCTTCCATCAACTGGCACACCCAGTAAAAGACGGCTCACGATAAAGTGTTTGCGCCGTACTTCTCCTTGATCATGTGGATGTGGAAGTGCTGCCTCAGCATCTTCCATACAAGCGATCGCGTCTTTTCTCGGGTAAACGTGGTACGCGTCGGCGAGCATAGCGGTGAACTCGACTTGAGTTACACATGCTGCACACGTTGCAGACTGGAGCGACACCTCGCCCGTATTCAGCTGTTCGGAGGCTAGGTACGCGCATACGGTGGGAATCGCGGTAGGCTTCTTGATGACGAAACCAGAGCCTGGATGAGTCTTTGCAGTTACGAGGCATAGAATTGATTGGGCTTTCTCATAGCCATCTCTGAACTGAGGTTGTGGCATCCGTTTGTGTTCCACGACGACTGGCACAGCGTCGAACAACCAAATTTTCGACTTTACTTCTGTTCATCTTCTGTCTGTTTTCTTTGTTCTTTTCTTCTCTCTTTGTAGCATATCCTCAGC
>QFEQ01000586.1:39252-101676 GCA_003316335.1 Hemileccinum impolitum
ACTCGGCGCTTTGGTCTCGCAGTTGATGGTGGAAGAAGCAGCGCGACAATGCCGACAGCTGTTGAGGGCGTTGGAAGGTCCGTCGCCCGTGTGTGTCGATAACACGGGTTTCAATCTTTTTCTTTTTTGACCGTTCGTCATTTCAGAGTCTGCAACTTGCTCGGCGGGCCTGCCATCCACGAGGACGCTCTTCACAAGGCTACGTCGTATGTTGGTCGCCTGTTGTAAAGATGTGCAGAGGACAGCTCCCGGTAGGCCTGCCAGTGCGCATGCTCTGGACAGCGCCGTCCCGGTTGCCGACTAGCCTGGTGACCAGCCTGTCTACGGGGGGTCGGCACCGTCAATAAACGCCGTTGACGAGCTGACACAATTTTTACCGCGCGCCAGTCGGATCTGGCGGCGAAACTGACGACGCTCCCGCACACAGCAGGTCCGTACCGTAAGAGTGCACTGGGCCTGGCAAGCGTGTATATTTCATCCTACATGCCAGCGCTGGCAGCGCTTATCCGTGCGCGTCATCGACCCCCAGCACCGGCCCACCTCCCGTCATGATGAACGCGGGCCGCTCACCAAGTTCATCCATTGTGCTGGATGGAAGCGCTCTCCCTTCTTACTGGATCCATCTGCAAATCCGCCAGCCATCAATTGATCGACGGCAGAGAGTCCAATCAAAGGCTTACGTCGCAAGAACCCGGTCCATGACGTCTCGATGACCACCCCATGCGTATTCGTGCGAGATCCAGCTTGGCCAGAACATTGCCCCGTGGTCCACACTAAACGCGGCTATTTCTCCTTCGAAACCTTCTCCTAGTACGATTAGAGTTACCTCTCAGGACAACATGGGGACCATCCGAACCCACAGGCGAACGCCATCACCGGCGCCTGCCGTAGATCCCTCGCCGGTCTTCAAAGCGCTTCATCCAGCAACGACCCGGGTCCCCGTGTCGAAGACGGTAGTGAGCGCTTCCTCCCCCGCTTCCCCATTTGTGATCAACCCAACCGATCGTTCTCCATCCGCTCTAACGTTCGGTTCGGGTCATTCGAGATCAGAGTCCCGAGGAAGTCTTGCTATATCGCCAGTGTTCAAGAAGGCCCAGGGCCGCGCTCGCAAGAGTTCTTCTGTTGCGCAACACGGTGTTCTCGATAGTCACAGCCTACCTACCCTTCCCGAGGCTCGTCGCAACCTCGGGCTGACTGGTATCATGGGCGGGTCCATAAATAGTATTGCCGAGCAGGACTACGACGGGAGCGATTCAGATTCTGACATTCCGGACGAGTTGCAAGTTATCTTATCGAATTCAGATCAAGAGGGCGTGGACACCATATCATTTGACTACGACAGAACACCTCCTTCTCCGGGTTTACCGCCGGAGCTGCCTTTACCGGTTCTTGACAGCCCGTCTCTAAGGAGCTCTTTGGCTGGGATCCCTGTTTTCCGGGCCACCGTGGCCGACGAGGACGAAAATCATGTCGACGCTGAAGAGGCTGGGGCGTTATCCGAAGATGACACCAAGAAGTCTTTCGACTTCACTGGCGAGTTGCAAAGGCTCCATGAGTCCGGTGCATCCGATCGTCGCAGTTTCATCGAACAGCTTGAGAACGCGTTCCGTACTCCCGCCAAGCTTGATCTCTGCCATGACTTTGACGACCTACCTCCCGCCCCCAAACCCCCTACGCTGCAAGATGAGTTGTCCCGGGCGGGCCTTGTTTTTGATGGTCTTCACACCCTCGACGCAATCGTATACAGACTCCGTAAGATGATGGTGATAGATACTAAACGTTTGCATGACCTGCCGAATCGTTTTACACACGATCAGTGAGAACGTCTCTGGCTGCGCCAACATTCCTATTGACCGCTCACTGCGTATAGTGGGTTGATTCTGTCGACGCTAGACTGTCAACTCCTCCAGATCACCTTCACACAAAAAGCGCTCGAGTAATCTCAGGCTCGATAGACAAGACGACGGATCGCTAACCACGACAGTACCTGCTATGGAGCCGTTATTGCGGGCTGCAAGTCTCGTGTATTAGGACGAAGGTATTCAAAAACCATCCTTCACCCAACAATTAGCCACTCATACCATTGTTGACCTGATTCTGACAGCAGAAATATGGGGTACTTTCGCAAGCTATCTCGGTGATATGCATGACGAAACTGTTACCCATCCGCATGCTGCGTGATGTAACCATATCCTACTTTCCTTTCGCTGATGTGATCGTTCCAGCCGCCGTCGCTGATCCAGTCGCTGTAGTGATTGATTGATCTGGCACATTGTACATCCACCCTGCTGGGATGGTGTAGGTTAGTATGCGGAGCTGGTGCATCTCAGGACAACCGTGGCCAATCTGAGTATCACATTCATTTTATTCACCGCTCATGGCTTAGCCACTCAGTGGTTGAGTTCAGATGCCGATGCGAATGCGCATACACTGTGGACTCTATCACGATCCAACACATTCTTTCAGGGTTACTACAACTTGCATATACAATACAACATTCCACGCTGGGCCACGACATGATTTCCGATCGTACATACGTCCTCTCTCACTGCTCGACCACAAACAGTTGGGTTGACAAGAATTGTGATGTGCCAGACGGATGTTCTGTGATTGGTTTGATCTCAATCTACGTCGCAGATAAGAAATATGCCACGACAAGAGCAGAGAATCTATTACTTGTTGACCACCCGAAGAATCGCCTGTCACCGTCCATCCGACGTGTGGCTCATCTGCCAGTACGATACTGAAGGACGGAATGAGAAGAACGGACCGAATTGAAAACGGCCATAGTTCGGCTCACGTAAATGCGCGCTGATTTTTACGATAAACAATTTTCCATTCCATTTCTCGCTCGGCGTCGGTGGTGGTAACGACTTTGCCGTCAAGTACCCCAGTGTGAGGATATCCGCCTATGCTGAGCCGATATGTCTCTTCACTGACTTTGAGAAAGTTCCACTGGAAGAGATATGTGGGTATGGCTTCTTATCCAAGTAGTAGAGAACAATCTTACATCATGAACAAATGCACCGAGATGGATAGTCTGCCAGGCAGGCAAGCTGAGATCGATACCAATGGGGAGATTTTGATCAGAAACCGAAACGATGTCGAAGTTACCGGAGTTAAGGTTCTTATTCATGGATGGGTTTTTTCGATAAGTACGGGTTGGGATAAACTATGTAGTGAACTCCTTGCTTTTATAGCCATCGACAGAAGAGAGATGCTCCCTTACGGAGTGTTGTCACCCTCAAATTTTCCGGGTTCACGTTACGGCCGATCAGAATGCGATAGATAGTCCTAACTATATTTAGTGTTATGACCTCGTGCTGCAGAGCAAACGCACGATAAGCCTGAGGACCAGCATGGAGACCATTCCATCGAGCGGTACTTGCTGCGACTATGTCGATTCATCCTAATAACTCCAGGGCGTCGTGGACCACCTACTGTTTATCTGCCTTGCGCGATTCGGCACTGGTGCATTCTGTTACCACCCATGTAGCTTGAGTAAAGTGGGTATAAGGCTGGAAAGGAAGAAAGCTTTTGCCGTTATCTAGCCAGCATTTTGTATTCTCTTCTGATCAAGCCTTGGACCATGAAGTATTGTTCCTCGTTTCGGTGGGACAGTCTTCTCGGCTCGGTTTCGTTTCCGGGGCTTGATCCCATGGTAAATTAATGAACGCGTAATGTGCGGACATGCGCAGGGGATAACTAAAGCGAAGTGTATTCTGAATCATTCCTGAGTCAGACAATTGGCTCGATACGTACGTGTTGCCATCAACTTTGTGGGACCTGCCAGAAGCCAGACGCCGGCGGCGACTGACATGAGCAGCGCGTGGAAGAGGCTGCAGGTTCCAAGCCAATGTTCAAACGTTCAAGTGCCGACTACGGTGCCAACGACAACTTAGGACGTTCTTACATCCGAGGCATGTTGAGACTTGCTGTGAGTTACTATAAAGAAAAATCAGCGTTGAGCACCTTATAACGACCTGAAGTTCTTGCTCGTCGGCTTATGCAAAGCGAACCGTGGAACTTATTATGTGTCATTGCCTGTGGGTATTGTAGGGATGTGAATTGGACGGACCTCGGCAGCGTGACTGTATCGCAAGGGCATCTACTGACGAATCCTGCCTCAATAACAGTAAAGATAATGCCACCTGCGGAGGCAGCATCTGGTTTGGACCACACGGTGAACAGAGCCGATAATCCGCATACTGGGCCCCACCCAATCTAACCAAACTAGCCCAGAGATAGCTGCGATTGTCATCGCTCAGGGCCTCACGAGCATCTTTTTTGAGCTCTACCCTGATCGCGGTGAGCTCGTCCGCTTGCTTCGCATCTTTTCTTCCGAATGGGGCGTGTTCCGTTTACAGCAATCTCCGAATGCCTCACCCCATGGTGGTCTTCTGCAGAACAAAGACGAGATTGCAGGGATACAGAGTCACAGATAGAAGGGACAGCGGTCGAGAGGTTCTGTTTGTATGCATACGTCATCGATACGATGTCCTGTATGAGAATATATCAGCACCCAATGCACAGGAGACCAAAGAGAGTAAAGATGGGACACGCACGTCAAACCTCGTTCGATCGCTTTCCACGGCCTCTGACACTTGTTCAATCGCACTTTTGTCAACAAAGTCTCTCCACGTCGACCGATCGACGTGTAGCGAGTGACTCAGAGTCGTTCTCCCGGACGGTCGCAGATGGGCTGTGAGTAGGGTCGGAGCTGCCATTCGCCCTATTGAGGGAGCGAAAAGGCGAGTCGGACAAGGTTCGGTGAAAGTCTGGAGGGACAGGTATCAAGCCAAACATGGGCACGTGAGAGAGACTCGGACATCCTACTATAATGAACGATACGGTTTTACCCATCAGCCTGCCTCAGCATGTATTCACCTTGTTTTCTCCGTCGCTCAAGATAGCGCCAGAGAGACGCTGCCAGAAATGGTCCCATAATCGACGGACCTACACTTGACGAGATGGAAGAAGCCAATGATGAGGGACTCAAGGCTCGCGCAAATCACCTGAATAGGTGCCAGGTATGTCAATGATCCTTGCGTCGCGCAGTCCACTTGACCCCCCTTTCCAGGACCGTGTCATCGCAACGCAGACGCTAGCACTAGAGAAGACCCCTGGATTTGGATTAAGGATGGATATATCCCTTACTCTCATCCGCATCGGACTCCTGGGGAATAATGCACTCATCCTGAGAACCTTTGAAAGTTGGTTTTCTTATCTGTCACGTATGCATCATTCGTTGACATCTCATTCATCGAAGATGATGACTGGGAGGGACAAAATCGCTTCAAGGTTTACCGTGGTCTGCATGCCGTCTCTATTCGTCAATTCAAGACTGGTGGCGAGCTCTTGCTTGACGCACTGTCCACACAGCAGCAAAATTAATCACCTACACCGACTTTGTCACCCTCATGATCATGGTAAACAAACTGGCCCTCAAGTGGCCAGATCTGAAGAAAAAGGTTGCCATCCTCCGTCGCGCTTAGATGTCATGACCCACAAGGCTGACTCAGTTCAATCGGCCTCCCTTATCGATCGCTCGCCACGCTTATTCCTTTGTCCGTCATTGCTGTAGGGCTTAGCTAGAAGCTGCAATCCGGAAGCAAGCGTCGGAGCATTGGTCCAGGCAGATTCACGAACGGCATATCAACATCCAATTTATTGGTTCGATGACGGTTCAGTGATTGTGAGGGCATTCAACAACCAGGCTGATGGCCAAAACAGCACCGTGTCGTTCAGGATTCGTGAATGCTTGATGCGTTGACATTCCAAGATCGCTCTGGAGCCCATGATACGTGAGCATTCATACTCGAACGGATCATATTCAAACGCCTCATGTTTCCCACTGGCATTCTACAGCCTGCTGTCACTAGAAGCACCCTTCCAGGATGTTGCTGCCATCCTCTGCGTGTCTTCACTGGAGCGATTGAATCTCCCAGCCCATTTCATAGCCATGTATCCCAGTGGACCATTTCCTTTTGCGCCCCCTCAGGTCATCTCGAGGCGCTGAGTCTTGCGTTGCGGTATTTCGTGTGCCTTTGCCTACTCTTTGCACTGAGGGAATTCTGACTCGACAACGCACAGATCTAAAAGGGCATTTATTACAGCCTTGTGGCCAAAACTGGTTTCGAGCCCAGCTCAGACACCGCCGAAGAAAATACAGTACTCTCAAAAAGGATAGCCTTGACACCCACAGATACTGAGCGCTGCCAAAATATCGTGAGTGGCATCGTGGTGCGTTTTACGCCTATCTTTTTTGAGCCGGCGTGTCCAATCCTCTCTATCACCTTTTTCTTGGCCCATGTTAGTCACTGCTGGCCTCTGTTTACTTGTTCCTTGTCGCAATGTATTTCTGAATGCGATCGAAACTATTCTCCCTCCATGACACCTTTCTCAGATTGCCTTCCTGTAATCAAAGCGCTAAAGCCACTTGGGCCCTACGAAACGCGCCCACCGCTGTCACGTTGCGGAGGTAACGGCTGTGCAGTACGTCCTATTTGTCCATTGACACACTTCGGTTCTACCAGGAGGAGGCACCTGCCACCGGGAGGTAATCAGTAACTTTCCGTCATTCTTTTGATGCGGTCGACACTGAATAATAGCACCACAGGATCGCCATCTTCTTTGTCTACCGCTTATTGCGTGATGGCGGCAGCACCACATGACACGGTTTATCTGAAGTTCCCCATAGCACATCAAACACTATCCGTTTCCTGTGTTCGCCACATGTGCTTCCCTCTGATAATTAAGATGCCAGCCAGACGGGGAATGCAATGCCGTATTATATTCCTGATACACTACGGCTGGGCTCAATAATGTCCTAAAGGTCCTCCCGAAAAGAATAGAGACATTGGCTCCACAACACGAAAAGCGTGTTGGGCCCGAAGGGACCCAAGAGTGCTCAAACTGTATCTGGTACGTGCACCCTGAGAGAAAAAAGGACGTGTCGCTTGATGCGTCGCCGCTCGTTAGGAAAATGCGTTCGAAGAAGTCGGAGGAGCGGGGAGCGTACATCACCCCTAAGTTACACAAAGACGAGGAGGTGCCATCGTGTGCTTTTCTGGAGCATACGGTTGAGCCGTCATAACTCGTCATGGTGTGTACGGTGCTCAACGAGATGGATTTTTCGGCACAAAGATCGCTTGCGCTGCAACATCCACCCTGAGCAGAAATGACCCCATATTACCGACTTACCCTGCACTTCTTGACGAGATGGGAAAGGCCGACGAGGAATTTAAAAAGCTCGATGAGCGACTCCCCAAGGCTGAGAAGCCGGAAGGTGTCTGATCTATCAGATGCACTCAATGCTAGCACAAAGAAACTGACGCGGATAGGTGGCAGGGTACGTCGATGATCCTTGCGCGTGGAGTCCATTTGACCCTTTAGCAGGACAACGCAGAAGTTAGCAATTACCTGCATTTTAGGGCAGGAAGTGATTCGAATTATATCTCCTACCGTCACAAGTGAAAGAAAGGTTTGTCCGAAGGTGACAGTGGAATTTGGATTGATGTTCCTCTGTACCGGTGGAATAGGCTATTACGTTGGAGGATGAGTACAAATTCAGGGACTTCAAGGGTTGATGTCAATCGTGGCAGTAAGATATGGCCGAGATATGGCATAACCTGGGCCCGAGCTCTCATATCCTTCGAGAAAGGAATCGTATAGAATCTTGGCAATCGAAGGCTCAAGGAATTTGCTGTCCAGTTGAGTAACTGTACTCAGTCAAAAGTCGGATAGGAAGCTCTTGTATTCAATTTCCCTGCCATGCTTTCCGGACGTGGTGGGCCCAATAAAATGCAATCACAAGAAAAGGAAAAGGCGCAGCAGCCTACAATGTTGACGTGCTGACAGTTCTGGGGTGGGTAGGCTATGGGATATCCGAAATGAGGGTAGAGTCATGAGAGCGCAAACACATCAATGGTAATGAAACGTGTCACCGAGAAAAGGTGCCCAAGGGAAGAATATCCCGGCGTGGTGCACTTATTTTCATTGGAACTATCCACCGTCTGTTTGCGTCTACAACATGTGGAATGATCTCTTAACTCTGTTTCTGAGATGCTTACAATTACACGCGGATGACCAAACAAGACAGGTACTCCTCGCTCGAAGGCGAGGACTAATTTGAGTAGCGTAAATATCAACTGCACGGACGGAAAGATTGAACACCGCTGAGTATTCAAAAGCTAGGGAGTAGGGACGACATACTAGTTCGGGGGGATTGGCGGAATTGTGTGGCGAGTAGGTATGTGCCACCTAGGCTCCTCTTCCATACCTAGGACAGTCTTCCATATTGGTAGTCGGCTAGCTACCAGGGGCTTTTTCTTCGGGTTCCAATTGTTCGCGAGTGAAAGGCAGTAACTCCATCCGCATTCGGTGTCTGACGGATCGTCGACCATGTGTTCTTGAAGTCCAGGTAAGTGGCCAATCAGGTACATGAAAACCGTGCTTTCAAGCGAGTCGTTGCTCATGTTGGGGAGCTCAAGACCATGGTCCCTCCCAAACTTCACAAGCCAATCGTGGGTAACTTTATAGCCATAGACACGATATGGGTGAGCAGGCTTCTTGCGAGGTCTAGTAGACTCGGCAGAACCTTCTGCGTTCAACCTGGAAGTATGTAAACACAGAGGAAGACATGGCCTCCCCTAGAACTCACATATGATTATGATGATGACGATATAGCGTGAATGGAGAAGTCTGCAATCGGAGTGGGCTTAAGTGGTTTTGGCCTGGTGGTGGCGGTGCAGCCCGTGGAAATCAACACGGTGCGGGCGTGTATTGTTTGGTTATCACTCACGTTTGGTCACCGGAAATAACTACCTCCGATTGCGATTTGGCCGTGGCCCTGTTTCAACATGACAGCGTGCCCTTTACCTCAAAAGAAAAGTTCTGCCAGTGGTGACATGTCCGCATTCACAATCATTGACACATAAAAGGTCAGGGCACAATTGGACATATTGAACTGCGGACCCACGCACCATGTCCGATCGGACGACCTTTCGTCTTCCTGGTCATGACCTCAATCCCCTTGCCGAGCGCAAGTGTCTGCTCTCATTACTTGCTGCTTACAGCAGGCAATGGAACCCCCGTAACTTGGAGGCTCCATGGTACGAGCCCTGGTCACAAATATTTGCAGATCTCGTTGCTAGACACCCCTCCTTGTCTGTCGCTCCCCAACCGTATCTCTGGTATGACCCTGCTTCCCAGCCGCACACCACACCTGGCCCTGCACATCTCTTGTCTACGGAGGACGAGCAGTTAGATGAGCCACAGGATGATGATGTTGGAAACACTACATTGGATTCCATTTTTAGTATCTCTGTTCCATCCCACCGCAATCGCTCCCGAATCCCTGACCTCGCAATCACTCGAAAAGTCTCATTTGTTCGACATGATAATCCCAGCCAGGTCTTACATCTCGATCGAAGGGTTACATACCTTGGCTTCCCCTTGCTTGCCGAGCTCAAGTCTTCTGGCGCTCGCTGCAATGACATCCAAACAAACCTATCTAATGCCATGGGGCCGATGAGGTTTGCACGCAATCAGCTCTTCAAGCAAGCGTTCCACCTATTTCAAATGTATCCTCACCAAGAATCCGTGATACTCATTGCCATCACCGGTTTTTGGTGGTCGTATTTTATCCTCCCGCGTACGTTGTCGGACAAATTTGGTGTTGCAGTAGATGATGAGGATGATGTGATGGCGGATACGGAGAGCGATACCAGCTTGCCTGTCCACAATGGCATCCATGATTTACTCGTGCAAAATCCATCGAACTCAGATGAGATGCCGATTGAAGTCCTGCAAGAGCAGCTTTACGGATTCCCGCTCAGCGCCCTACAGGACACTACTACGTCTTCGAGGGCACAGTTTCACACTGTGCTGCCACAAGACCAGATCACGCTTTGTGAGGACCGTTGGTCAGATTATTTGCTGTATGGCACCGCACCATCGAACCAAGTACTCAGCCTCATCCTTGACCGGTTGCATTCTGTCGTACATGTTCACTATGATGGGAGGATAGGGTAGACTTCTTTGTTTTTGTTTCAAAGTATGTAAATACGGTACGTGTACTTCTTGATCATCGATTATCAGGAATGTTCGATGATCGCCTGATAGGAAACATGGTTCGGGTGTTGTATTTGATTCCATTGCGCTGCTGTGTCTTCCAGACCTTGTCATCTCAAGATTAAAAAAGGTCCGCTGACCAGGTGGGTTCTGCACCATTTGCGGGTTATCGATGATCAAACCGCGGATAAAATCAATGGAAATAAAACAAGATGCCGCATGGACATGTTCTAATATGTGAGTCATATGCTATGCGTGAAATACGATGTTGATCGAACATCGCTTACGAGAGGAAAGTCCTTACTGTAATAGGAGTCTATCGTTTGCTGCGGTACGATATTGGCTACGGTACATGTTGGCCGACCGAGCCATTAGCAAACTTTGATCTTCCCAAGAAGAAGCTTGAAAATGGGCGATAACCAGTAACTTTCCATCATTCCTCCGATGCGATCCACACTGGATAGCATCGTATAGGACTCTATCTTATTTTCTACCGCTTAATGCTGATGATGCGGCGGTTGGCAGCACCATACGACGCGGTTTTTCTGAACCTTCTCATAGCACATCAAACACTGTCCGTCTCTCCCTCTGATTATCAAGATGCCAGCCAATAGGCAATGCAATTTCCGATCATGTTCTTGACGCAGGCTACGCTCAATAACATCCCAAACTAATTTCTGTTATCTTACGCCGACGTTTCAATCCAACTCGCTGAATCTCTCGACATTGCCCACAAGACTAAAGTGACATCCTGCGCTGTTCGGGATGCCGTTCATACTCATCACTGTCGACGCGTCGTTTGGCCTTCAATCCTTCGCTATGACTTGCAAGACAAGAAAATCAAGCAGGCAAGCTTTACCATACCCACCGTATTTTTTACACCCCCGTCACATTCTGCAGCTCTCCAAGGAGGAAGTCCCTGGACTCGACAAGTCTGAGAAATTGGAATGCAATGGCTGAACTGGAATGGGAGCCGGAAAGAATTGCCAGACCAGGGGATGTCCCGGAGTGGGATGTGTGTTTGCTGATTAACTTGCTGCCGCCAATATCAAATAGTGAAGCATCGAGCTGACCTCGTATCACACCATATGGCGAGTTCTGGTAGTTGCCTCAGGCTATCAAGTAGGTATATTTCCCTGCAAAATGACTTGACATCCCGTAGCGGGGATGCTGGTACGCCACTGTGTCTCACTCTTATGCGTCCGAGATGGGATATATCGCTGTATCTACCGGCATCAGATTGGAGTTCAAGCTCAAGCTTAACAAACCCTCTGAGCATCCCGTTTGACATGTACATTTTTGAAACTCCCCGGGACGTAATGTAGTAGTGACCGATACAAGGCAAAAAGTAGCCCAATGAATCACCCATGTCCCGGCTGGCCTATTCAATGATGGTCGTAAGTTTTCGGAGGTTCAAGTCGCGGGCGCCGTGGCAAAAGGCTGCAAGAAGTGCAGACCGAGCCTCGGCCTCTTCCTTCATCTACACTTTGATTCATTATCGATTCTTCAAAATTTCGGCTGCTCTGGGGTATATCAAGTCAATTGATCAGATACTCGTCGAGAAATGTATCATCAAGCTCACAGGCATTATGAGTGGTATCAACGTCTCCAGATTCATTTTACCTGTAGAACGACACGAGTTCCCATCGTTAGCTACGATCGGGGGTGTTGGTGTCTCGCTCAAGTGCTCTGCATTGCGTTACCCCATCTCACAAGCCGGGTTGACCGTCTAAAGTCTGCACTACGTACCCATGGTTTATTCACCTCCGTGTCATCCAGACAAAGAACAATACCATGTCGGTTACTCAGCCTTCGAGATGGAGTCACCCATGACACACGTGAGATATGGTCGATCGACTTTCCGAACCATGGCGAGGCGGCCACTTTGAATCGTGATCTTCATATTTATAGAATGATAATGATACATCTATGTGACAGATATTCTTAGTGCAAGTATACGACAAAGAATAGACGGCAAAGCATAGGACACGTCCAGAAAGGCATGATGAGCTGTCAGGTGGAAAATGGTTCCAGCCATCCACAGTATGACCACACTTTGCGTCATCAAGCTTGAGATGAAGGGCCACCAGGATCCGAAGAGGGGATCCATCCAGACATTCCCGCCACTGATCCTTGCTTGAGCAAGTAACCCAGTAGGCAAATCCGCGCATTGTCTGAATTCTACGCCTACAGTGTAGGAGGGCACGAGCTGGGACGAGGGATAAGGGAGGGAGGTATTGGCGTGAGATGAGGGTGGGTCATAGGATCGGAGGGGAGTGCAGGAGGAGGCTGAGTCTGTTCTGGACTTATCTCCATCAGTCTACGTCTCTCCTGGCTAGAAGTCTGAAGAGTTGTCTCGAGATCAGAATAATGCTGGAAAGGGTAGAATCAAAAAACGAACAATAATTTCAGCTCTGAGCCTTTTAACGGATTGACATGCAAGTCCGATCGCACTGGAGGTCCCAGCATAATCTCGACCTAAGATCGTGACATTGTCCGCACGGGTCCGCAAAATATAAGTTTCCTCCTTCAGCCTAGTGAAAATATGAATTTTTCGGCAAACCGATCATTCCAAGACTTACCCAGCGAGATTTTCCCCCGTCCTTTCTATAAACTCAGGCACGAGGAGTTTGGCTTCCACGGCATAGACGAACATATCTTCCGTCTCATGTAAGAGCTCCACCAATGTCTTAACCTTATTGCTGGGAAGGTGAGGTCGACACACTGCAGCTATGAAGCCTAAAAGGGAGATGCCACCGGCTACAAACCCGAAAATGTTGGCACAAAAGGAAAACAGAGTTTCGTTCATGGATGGAATCGTCTGAAGATCTGTGAACTTGAACGATGCAACAGATGGACTCGCAATGGGAGTGCAGAGGATGGTGTTTGCATCGTTTTAACAGACGATTCGACTTTGTATGAGGCAAATGCTGTGAACATGCGGTGGCCTCGAGCTGGGCGTTGTTTGTGTACCTTTGTTCCCGTGGGCGGATGATCAAGTTGGCGACCCGATTGCCGCAGGTGCATGTAGTAGTACATACCACAAACTGCAACCGCTACGATTCAAGTATCCGTAGCATTTCCTTGAGTACTCGAAGTCGATCTCTCTGTGCCGTGTTCATGCCAAAGTCTCACTACGAGACATTGCATAAGGAAGAAGTTTTCTGGAGAGACAGATATTGGTTTTTCAAGAACAAAGGCTACGCCCTTCGACCCCGCTATCATCCCGAATGGAAAGCATCCTGGAGGCTTGAAGCTGATCCCATCATCTGGTTTTTTGAGGATAGCATAGCTCAGTGGGTCCGTGGCTTTTCTATCACTTCCCCGAGAAGTTGCTAACCGAGTGTGTGTACCAGAAAGGCTCTCTTCTTGATGCCACGATCGAAGGCGAGAACGGGAAGGACGTGTTCATTAAAAGAGTCAACTCCATGACTCACCCTGATGAAGTCAAGATCGCTTCGCGTCTTGGGTCCCCATGGAGTCGCAAAGATGCAGGCAACCACTGCGTCCCTATACTCGCTATCTTTTCCGACGACCAGGATCCGATATATCAATATCTAGTCATGCCTGTGCTTCGGCCACTTAATGAACCGAATTTTACCTCTTTCGGAGAAATCGTCGATTTCGTGGACCAGACTTTGGAGGCTGGTCCTTTTGTTCCTCCATTTACACTCGTTCTCAATTATGTGTTCAGGGGCTCCTCTACATGCATAACCAGAATGTGGCACATCGGTGGGTAGACGTCGCGCTCATATCCAATTACTGATAATCAATCGTGACATGTAGTGATTGTGCCGCCGAAAACATTTTAATGGACGGTTCAGGGCTCTACAAATGCGGTTGGCATCCAATGAATCCCTGGCAAGCTCGCGACGGCGGGGAACTCCACCTTAACCGCAAACGCTCTGAAGTCGAGATCAAATACTATTTCATTGATTTCGGTTTATCGACGGAATTTGCGTCAGGACATGCACATCTCGTCACCGGACAGCAAGGCCGAATAGAAGCTCCAGAGCAGAATTCTGGATTACCCTACGACCCATTCAAACTGGATGTGTATTACCTTGGACACGTTTATCAGACAAAGATTGTGGACGTGCGTTCTTTCTGTTTTGTTTGCTTTTGGATCTTACATATTCCTGTAGGAGTTCAAAGGGTTAGAAGCCTTGGGGGATCTTGCTCGATTGATGACAAAGCTAGACCCAAAGGATCGTCCTACCGCAAAGGAAATACAGATGATTTGGACGAGTCTACGGTCGCTTCCATCAATACCTCCCAGGTGGACCAGACTTCGAACCACTCAGGAAGAAGGGTCGATTGAACGCATTATGAACAACGCCCTAGATGTGGTTGGTATGGTCCGGGGCTCGTTACGCGCTTACTCTACGACTACATAAAGCTACGAATTACATTATTCGGTAAGTCCAGATCCAGGCGCTTTGCAACAAGATGACCTAATGGTTTGAAGATGCATCATCAAGTTGGACGTCGCATTCGCTCTTTGGACTGGTGTCCGTGTCGATTCTTTGCGATCTGAGCCAAAATGTTGGCACTTTGATACATTGGATACAATGAATAGATGCAAACGCCAATCGGACGGAGAAATTATCGACAATTACCTTGCCCTAGATATTTATTCAAAGTTGTCTTTACACCAAGTGGTTTTCACAAAAAGCTGGAAGCCTGGAATACTCGTCGTATCATGCATGTGCTGAACCTGTTTCTATACACCAGCGATAAAGAGAAATGTTGAAGGTACTTTCAATTCTCGATGTGACAGAGAAATAAAGACTTGATTGGAAAACTATTTCCTCACCGGTGACTCCAAATGTTGGTTTATTACTGCGAGTGTACGAGTTGTGCGGTCACGGTACACGTGCGTAAATGGCCCCTGTATATCTGAGCTCCGCCACTCATTGTGTCCAGAGTACCACCATAACCCCTCTTGACTCTAACCTGTTCCACGACGCGTCTGGTTTCAAAATGACCTCAAATTACTCAAGTCATCTTTTCGAGTTACACGAGGACTTGTGGTTCGATGACGGGGACATCCGCATCTGCGCACGACGGTTTGACTCGGGAAGACTGTGTCTGTACAAGCTCTATCGCGACTTGCTCGCTGCTCGCTCCACTACCCTGTTGAACTTGCTCGACAAGTCTCCTACACGCCGCTACATATACGTCGGCAACGCGCCGTACGCGTATCTCCCAGATGATGACGCGCTCGACCTCGAGCGATTCTTCATCACTATTCACTACCCGATGTATGTCACACCCTTCACCACACTCGAAACGCATTGCTGACACGCTTCTGAAGATATTTCTTCTTCCGAAAGCACAGCGACAGGAGTTTTGCTCGCGTGTTACCCGTATTCAGGATTGCGTTAAAGTACAAGGCGAGCGACGTGATTGAGGCACTTGCATCTCAACTTGAGCAAGACTGGCCACAGACCATCTCGGAATGGGACGCCTCGCAACTTGAAGGCGAGGACGGCCTTTGTATCGAACCGTCTGGGGACCTCTGCTCAGAGAGCGGGACATTCAATCGGGCTGGTGCCACCGTGATGGAATCAGCATCCGCCATCCAGGTCGCTCATATTGCAAACCTGCCGAATATCCTGTCCGTGGCTTATTATCGACTCTGTCGAATCAGCAGCTCGGATGCGTGGTGGCAAGATATAGTATCACAAGGACTAGGCGCAACGAAGGACTGCCATTGGGACAAGGAAGGGTTGGTGCACGGCTGCGGATACGGAAAAGAAGACAGGCAGACGCTACTGTCGAAAGAAGATTTATGCCGTATCGTATCAGGAAAAGACAGGCTGGCGAAGCACGTTCTTGATTTAAAGCAACGCCTCACGCATGAGCTTATGCTCCATCCGAGATGCGCCTGGGCCTGGAACACTGCTGTCACCATGCAATCAGAGGACCCGCTTTCCGGCCTTTTAGAGTTGTGCAGCGCAGAGGTGGCCCCGGGTGGGCAGATGTGCGTAAATTGTCGGATTCTTATTAACGAAAGAGGCAGAGAGGAACGGGCGAGGATCTGGGAATTATTACCCCAAATATTTTGCCTAGTCACATCTCAGTGACATCACTGAACGCATATCAAAGAGAATGTTAATCATGTATCGAGATTCAATGTAATTTGCACGTGCACTCAATTTATCTGACTAGTGATGACTCGGAGTTGTTGCTCGAGTATTTCACAGGGGCTGGTTGCTTACATAATCTACTCGTATGAGTTGCTGTGTCGCAGAAGTGCGACTTCTCAGGCTCATCAATGTGATTTACGAGCGTCTATCCTCGTCCCAACTTCACCAGCTATGCCCAAGACGAAGACGCAGAAAGTGGAAAAGGCTACCTCGGCTCCAAAAGCACAGTCTGACTCTGTTTCGCTGATTCTCCCCTACCTTTACCTAGGCCCTTGTTCTGCAACATCTGCTACATCGACATTCGTTGCAAGGCAAGGGATTACCCATATCATCAGTGTGGGGAAAAGGCCCGGAACTACCCTCGATAGTGTCACCTACCTTCGTCTTTCAATCGAGGACGATCCCTCCGCAGACCTGAGGAAAGCCGGTGAAGAGGCCATCGCGTTCATCACTAAGGCGTGCGCGAGCAAGAAATCATGCAAATTATTCATTCATTGTTCCGCTGGGATCTCTCGTTCTCCAGCCATCGTGGCATACTACTTGATGCAGCGCTGTGACATGCCGTTGAAACGTGCCTTGGGGCTCATCATCCGTGCACGGCCGAATGCCTGCCCAAACCCTGGGTTCCTGTCGCAATTACAGCAGGCAGAGTTGGAGTGTAGGGGTAGCTCTTCCCTACCCCCGGACTTGCTGTCTCTTCCCGCCAAGAAAGAGGATCGCCTGGCCCTCTTCCAGGAGGACCAGTCAGATGACGTTAACCAAGAGTCATCCCACACCGCACTTAATATGGATAGTGTGAGTTTATTTTTTGTTGTTCAATGGGAGGTACCTCTGACAAGGTTCTCGAAAAGTCCTTGTTGACATCGGCTATAGAAAGCAACAAGGAAAATTCCTTTGATGGCCGTGATTGATGTGAACAAGGTCTGCCATCTTCGCCGTTGTTATGGCTCCGTGGGAATTACGCCCATCTCATCGGTTCGTGCAGGTCCCCCTTATCTAACATCCAATATTAGGCACTTACCATTAGCTTTCCTATTGGTTGCCTTTGCAATTGCTGTAGCTCATAGGGTGGTCACGCTGTATCATATAAGAAGTTCGATCCTCATGCACACAAAAGTTGGCCAGGGAAGACTCCAGATATTACACTAGCAATAGGTTGCGTGTCGGAGTCAAGCGCATACGTGCGCTTGTCTTCTGGCCTTGGCAAGTTGTCACTGCACAGGATGGTAACAGTTCCTCCGAGTGCATGTAACGCTATGATATTGCAAGAACGGCTCGCATTGTCAAACTTGAGCTTCAACAAGTACTAGGAATCCCTTCCAGACACGGTCCCGAATCTCCGTCTCTAGTCCGAACATACACTGCACTGCTCGACGTATCTTTTGTCTCTCAAGCTAGTACACTTTCGCTTCCCAAGGTTGTAAGCTGAATAAAAGAGGCCATGAAAGGTTCCACTCACACTTAGACGTTAATTTCTTTGCTGCTGCTATCTGTTCTGCGAGAAATCGTCGAATATCGATAACTCGCCGCGACGGGCTAACGTGAAGGTGAATGTCAATGAACATGACTGGGTTTTCATTGTTTGGGTCTGTGTCAATAAATCCCTGAGGATCTGCAATGTGAAGTTGTTCGGCCGCCGTTTGGAAGGCTCGGTCAATCCTGAGGTAATTTTGTTAGCTTTTTTGTTGTGGTATATTTGACAATGCACCTTCGGAGGGCTTCAATATCTTTGATCTTCTTTTTGATGACGCTCTCCAAGGATCCAGTGCCATTCTTAAAGTCAAAGGAGTAAAACGAAGTGTCCTTGACATTGATGAATGGGGATGCGATTACAAATCCCTGCGACTGCGTCTTGTTATCATATTTGACAGTCACTTTGATCCAGAAAGTCTGTGGAGCGACTAAAGCGTAATGTTTGACGGACGCGTATTCACGTTCAACTCGATCCCATTGTGTCTCCTCGGAGAAGACCTTCCAAGCCCAGTTATCAATCACCCACACACCGAGTGACTCCCTGCTGTCGATCCTTTTGCGCTGCTCCAGGTTGACATTGGTTTGCGGGCACCCCTTAGTTGTATATGTGAAGGACAAGGGGTTGCGGCTCTTGGTGTTGGATCGTGGCATCAGGAATTGACTGTCACGCTTTAAAGGGAGATCCGAGAAGCTTGATGGTGGTCGACTTGTGGGTAATGGATGCCACTGGCAGTGGACGGATAGATGGTGTGTGTCTTATACGGCCAAATGCCCCCTTGTTTTCCTGAGTGACCTATATGTAGAAGTAAAGCCAGCGCCGGTTCTTATCGAGTTTCCCATGAGTGCTAGAGAGCGCCCAAGGACAGGCAGTTTCCACAAGTCCACGACCCTTCTTGCCGCTTACATTCGAGTCACGTTCATATCAGTCTGGATCGCATTGGATGGGAAATGGGGGAGAGTGTGGACAGATGTCCAGCAGATCTGTAATACAGGTCAAGGTCATGGATGGATAGCACTCACCGTGAACGACTCGATTACAGCGGTGTGCGTTGGTAATGAGATTATACAATAAAATCTGAGTCGCGTCGTGATAGAAATATATAACTTTCAAGTGGATCGGTGCAGGGAAGTTGTGAACCGTCCGGTGACATTCATGTTACGAAGTTCAGGGTTAACCTAACCGGGCCCCAGGAAAATTACACCATGGACCTTAGCAGGTGTTCGATTTGAAGGAAAACACTGCAGTGTATTGATATGTCCCTATCAGGTCTTCGGTCACTTAAACCATTTCCAAAGAGTTTCTCATGTGCCGGTAGGTTGGCGAAGGAAGACAATTATAATGGCGCTAGTAGTAGTATGAGAGTGCATGTGTATCAAGCCAATAAGTAATCGGGACCCAATAAGAGGCTGTCAGCCTACACAATGGTAAAAAATGCTCCACGCAATGCTATTACGAGAATGCCAGTTTTGGCATTGTCAGATGTGAACACGAGGAACTTGAAAGTACTAGTACATCTCTTCCCAACGTAATATCAAATTCTCTTCGTCTCCTGATTCGAACGTATACTGGTCGGCCCATCATTCTCACTCTCAAATTAATTCACTTCCTGAAATTGTAAGCTAAACTAAAAGAGCTTGAAAGGCCTCAGTGACTCACTTGGATTTCGAGCCTCCCTTCCGCTGCCACTTGACTTGGATCCGCTTTTCGAGAAATTCAAGAACATCAGCGATTTCCTTCGCCGGCTTATTATGAATGGCGATGTCAATGAACATAACCGGGGTGCCACTACTTGGGTTTGTGTCGATAAATCCCTGAGGATGTTTGAGCATAGCTGCTTTGGCCTGCTGGAAAGCCTGCTCAATCCTAAGGTAATTTCGTTAGCCTTTGTTTTCAAGTGTGGTACGATTGACTGTACCTCTGGAGGGCTTCAATGTTATTGATTCTTTCGATGATACTCTTCGCAGATCTGCTGCCATGTTTGAGGTTAAAAGAGCGAAACGTAGTTCTCTGCACGTCGACGAATGGCGAGGCGATTGCAAAGCCCGACGTCCATGTGTTATCGCTATAATAGACGTTAACCTGGGCCCAGAAGGTCCGCGAGTCAATTAGAGTGTGAGCCGTGGCGGTCTGATATTGATGGCAAACTTGTTCCCAGAGAGCCCTATGGGAGAAGATCTTCCAAGCCACACCCCAAATCACCCACACCCCAAGCGAGTCGTCGCTGCTGAGCCTTTTGAACGTGTTCAAGTCATAGGTAATCTCCCCCGAGGTTCGGTCAACATATGTGAAGGACCTAGGTTTGGGCATAATGTATGATGATAAGAGCGGATTACAGAGCCTTGATGGGACCTCAGAGAATTTGTTAATGGGGTGCGGTCTGTGGATAGATGGGTGGATGGTGATGGGTGGATGGTGAGGGTTTTATACGGCCAAACGCCCCCTTGTATCCCTAAGCGATCTATATGTAGAAGTATGGCAATTCTTCTCGAGCTTCCCATGAGGCGCTTGAGAACAGGCGGTTGTGACCCTTGCCATTCGGACGACGTTCATATGAGTCGTAAATTTGTAGTACCAGACACTGCAGTGAATAATGACTTGAGAGTGGACAGATGTTTAGCAGACCGATAATACAAGTTAAGTCCATAATTGATAATACATACTATGAACAACTTGATTCAATAAGTTTCAAATGGATCGATGCCAGTGAACTATATCTGGTGACGTTCATGATGTAGTGGCTGAGACTCTTCAGGGTGCACCGCCCCTTGGGCAGATTATGTAATAGGAGTATCTAAAGAGTTCTCCAACTCTAGATATTACACGTAGGAGTGTGGGTATTAAGTAAATAAGTGATCGGGACCACTGGCAATCGCAGACGTACGCTTGTCTTCCGGCGCTGGCAGGCTGTCATTTGCGGAGGAAGGTAAAAGTTCCCCACCCAAGGCTACTTGAAATTGACCGGAAGCGCTCGCAGTGTCAAACATGGACTTCACTCACTTCAGCACTTCCCAACGTGATCCCATTATAATCTCACGTCTCTCAAACCTTGGCACTGGACGGATAGATGGTGCGTGTTTTATACGGCTAAATGCTCCCTCGTTTTCCTGAGTGACCTATAGGCTATATGTAGAAGCAAGGCCAGCGCCAGTTCTTGTCGAGTTTCCCATGAGTGCTAGAGAGCGCCTGAGGACAGGCGGTTTCCACGAGTCCACGACCCTTCTTGCTGCTTACATTCGAATCACGTTCATACTGGTCCAAATCGCATTGAATGGGAAGCGGGGGGAAAGCGTGGATGGATGTCCAGCAAATCTACTAGTATAATACAGGTCAAGGTCGTTTGATAACACCCACTGTGAACGACAAGACTAACTTTCAAATCAAGCGAATCGACTCAGTGTACATCCAGTGATGTTCATGATGTTATGTAGGCTGCCTTCAGGGTGTCATTTCTGGAGGTGCATTACCGCTTGATGCGTGTCCTCCGATCAGAGCTCGAGATGAGTTGCCAGCCAAGACGGGCCACATAAGAGTGACCTGGGATAGAATCGGTGTGCCCGAGAGCACAGAAACAGGAAAAAAAAGATGGTCAAAGACGTCTCACTGAACGGTGCACTGCCCCCAGGTCCTTGGCAGGCAAATTACAACATGGACCGCATGTGAAGGAAAGCACTGTATTGATATGTCCCTATCAGGTCTTCGGTTACTTAAATCATACAATGAGTTCCCGCTACGTAAGTTGCTAGTTTGCAAAAATAGTAGTGCCCATTAGGCTTTACTTGCTCTTCACTGCCATCGAGCCCCTCTGGCGCTTTCTTCCCACTGGATGGTGTGCCGCAATTAATCCATCTTGGCCGCCATCGAGTCCCCCCCCCACACAGATAACGCTACAGTTTGTACAAGAAAGGTTGGCGAAGGAAGAGTATTAATGGCGCTGGTATGAGAGTGCATGTGTATCACGCCAATAAATAATCGAGACCCAATACTAGGAGGCTGTCGATAGCAAAAACTGCTCCACATAAGGCTATTTGCAAGAATATCAGTCGGCACTGTCAAATGTGAACACCAGAAACTTGAAAGTACTAATACGTCCCTTCCCAACGTAACACCAAATCCTCTTCGTCCTCTGATGCAAACATATACTGGTCGGCCTATCGTTGTCACATCTCTCAAACTAATGGTGTCACTTCCTGAACTGAGGTTATGAGCTAAACTAAAGAGAACTCGAGAGGCATCGCTCACACTTGGATGTGAAGCCCCTCCCTTCTTCCGCCACTTGTCTCGGATCCGCCTTTCGAGAAATTTACGAACATCAGTGATTTCCTTCGCCGGCTTATTATGAAGGCTGATGTCGATGAACATAACTGGGGTGCCACTGCTTGGGTTCATGTCGATAAATCCCTGAGGACGTCTGAGCATAACTGCTTCGGCATCCCGGAAAGCTTGCTCGATCCTAAGGTAATTTTGTTAGCCTTTTTTTCAAGTGTGGTACGATTGACTGTGTACCTCTGGAGAGCCTCAATATTGTTGATGCCTCTCATTATGCGCTTCGCAGATCCGCTGCCATGTTTGAGGTTGAAGAAGCGAAATGTGGTTCTCTGCACGTCAACGAATGGCGAGGCAATTGCAAACCCCAACGTCCACGTATTATCGTTATAATGGACGTTAACCTGGGTCCAGAAGGTCCGCGAGTCAATTAGAGCGTGAGCCATGGCGGTCTGATATTCGTAGCAAACTCGTTCCCATAGAGCCCTGTGGGAGAAGATCTTCCAGGTCAAACCCCAAATCACCCACACGCCAAGTGAGTCGTCGCTTCTGAGCCTTTTGAACGTGTTCAAGTCATAGGTAATCTTCCCCGAGGTTCGGTCAACATATGTGAAGGACATAGGTTTGGGCATAATGTATGATGATATCCAGAGCGGATCGTAGAGCCTTGATGGGAGTCCAAGAAACTTGTTGGTGGGGTCTAGTGAGCGATCGAAACCACTGGCAAACGCAGACGCGCGCTTGTGTTCCGGCGTTGGCAAGAGGCTGGGTAAAGGTTCCCACACGCAATGATACTTGAAATTGACCGAGGGCGCTCGCAGTGTCAAACGTGAACCTCAGCACTGCCCAATATGACTCCACTACAATCTCACATCTCTCGAACGGGTATGCTGTCCCATTGTTTACCACCCGAGGCTGTGGGCTAACTCAGAATGAGGAGTGGTCTACTCACATTTTGGATGTCAATTCTCACAGCGCCCCTGCTGCGCAACTTTTCTCGGAATCGCCTTTCGAGGTATTGACACATCGTATCAATAGGCACCACTGCCACGTTATGAATGTCGATGTCGATGAATGTGATTGGGAGGCGAGCCCCTGGAGTGGTGTTAATAAATCCCGGAGGGTCTTTGAGTTAAAGAGTTCGTGCCCCTCGAAAGGCTGTCCTGATCCTGTAATGGTGTCATCATCCCTTTTTTACGGGTCGACTGCGATCGACCACGCACCTCTGAGGGTTTGAATGTCGTCGACATCTCTGACGATGCTCACCAACGATCCGGTCTCAGATTTGAAGTTAGAGGAGGGGACCTGGAATTGGACCTGCTGGTGGCTCGATCGCATACCATGTTCTATTATCATAATGGATGGTACCCAAGGTCCAGGGGGTCCTGAAACGAGTAAAGCGAAATCCACGGCCGCTTGATATGCAATGCGAACACGTTCCCATTCCTTCATGCTTGAGAATATGTTCTAAGGCGACTTCTCAACGACCTATACACCAAGTGACTCCACTTCACGCCCACTCGGCTCAATGGTACGAGCGGGCAGTGTATGTAAGGGAGCAAGGTTTAGATATCGAGAGCGGACTGCGAAGCTCTAAAGGGATATCCAAGAGACTTGTTAGAGTCGTCCCCCAGTCTGCCCAAGGAACATATATGCGGAAGCATGGCAAGCGTCAGTTTCCCTCGGGCTTTCCATGAATACTCGAGAACGGGAAAATTACCCCTCCTGCCATTCGAATCACGTTTGTATTCAATAACTCGCGAGAAGTTGGACAGATTCAGATGCCCGATGAGCCTATAACAAAGGTTAAGCTTCATGAAAGTGACTGACGCGTAGGTTGATCCGACCGTCGACTGCGTCCGACATCGTGTGATAGTATGAGGCGTTAAACGTGGGGAAGTAGATCTTAAGAGTTTGATTCAAGTTCGCAGACGCCTAGTCTTCAAACTTACAACGCTCCAGCGGTGTCCCTCACATCCAATGCAGGAAACTCCGAAATCTGTCACCGGTACATTCTGTGAGCTATGCACCAGTCGATTCTTTCAAGAACTCTGCGGAACCAGTGAACGAAATACCAAAACACGTCAATTTTCACTGCGCAAATATCTGAGGCAGAGGTTACTCACCCCGCGTCAACTCATATGCTGCGAACGTACTTCCAGCAGCTGGTATACTGTGCAGAACACCGTGACTTCTACTCACACAGCTATTGTGGGTAAAGGAGAGCTCACCTTCGGAGTACTATGATGGTAGAAGCGTTTGGTTGGTGAGCTCGACACCAGGAACCTTAGAGAAGAGTATGCTCACGCGACGGACTCAATCCTCTGAATAACCCCTTACTGGAAGATGTGACCATATGATCAACATACCTTTCAAAGACAAACGATCATACAAGGGAACTCACACCCCGCCCTCTGAGACGACTGCTCTGAGTTCTTCGTTGATATATGTCCATGGGCGCGATGTTGGGGGTGTAGGGCACAGCTGAATTCGGGATTTGATGACGTCTATAGAGTTGTTGAATGAAAGCCCATGGCAGGGCACATGATTATTGGAAAACACAATGAAGGCGCACCGAGAGGATAACTTGAAAGCCAATACGCGATCTATGTCAAGTGTGACGTGTATCAGCGAAATGGCAAAGACTGCTATGGCAATACAAACCCCCCCAGTCGATCCGCTCGCGAGAAGTGCCCACACGGGTATCTGTTGACCATACATCCCTTGAAATTTCCGCTTCGAGAATTCAAATGCTTCGTGTGGTGCGGAATAAAATGTCAGGCGGATGATCGACTGTGGATACCTTCATTGCACAATGCAATACACGAGAGGTACTCACCCGAGTAGAAGCTAGTGGTTCAATGTATCACAATTTACCAGGGATAACGAATCCGACTACATCTGACTTACCCAGCGTAAGCGGGGATTTCTCTTGCTACTGTAACCTATGGAAACATTTGAGTCAGAAACAACACCCAACCCACCAGCGAGTCAGCAGTTGACACCAAGGGCAGAAATCTGACAAATGTTGGAAACAGGCTCACCCAATAGCCCCTCATTAGCCCTCTCGTGAAGCCCCATTCTCTCCACATATCCTTGGCGACATCCCGGAGCCGTTTATCGCTCGCGGAACCATACTGACCTTGCATCCTGACCTTAAACATCTCGACTGTAGATTTGAACGTGTAACAACCAGTGATGTCCAGTAACGAAAAAAAGAAAAAAAAAACGTGCTTACCAGGGCTAGCAAGACTGGCATTGATAGCACCGGCCATGCCACCCGCAAGGGCAATCTGCTGGATGCTCAGGTCTGGGTAAGGAGAAACCACTCGTTTGGACGCAGCATAGGCGGCGAAGAGGAGGGAGTTCACGCCAGCAATGCCGAGAAGGGGACTAGCCATGCCTGAAGAGTAGAATGTTCACAAAATAATATGTACGGCCAAAGTAAAAATGACAGCGGAAGAGATGGAATGGGTAGCAGATCAGTGCTTGTACACAATAGAGATCCAAGCACAGTACGAACCTTTGTACAGTGCGAAAAATCCCTCTTTTCGGATTGTCTGGACAAGGATATCCATGGGACCTTTCTACCACCCACAAACCAATTAGGCAATAGCTCAAAAGCCGTGCTTCCAGACGGAACGACGGACAAGAAGGACACGCGACTCACAAACATTCCTTCTGTATTACCAACATACATTCAAGCCAAAGAACACGGAGAGAGAGAGACGTCGACGCACTAGGCGCAATTTGTGCACGGGTCTTGATGGTATCGAGGGGTTGACCAACTAGCACCTGCGCGGCGCCTCCGAAGCTGCCCGCGATGAGGTCGTTGATGGTGGAGGAATACGAACTAGACATGGCTGGTGACGAATATGATCCGACGTCTTGTACTGGTGGGAGAAAGAAGATTCGGACGTTGTACCGAACTCATGGAAAGCGTGCTCCCAAGAAAGTATAATTCTCGGTCCGAGGGCCTTACTCCGAAAGGATATGGCCCGGGCCTCCAAACGGACTTTGAACATCCCCGGAGGCACTTCGTGGTTCGAACTAGCAAATAATTTCTCACTCCCAAAACCCATGCCCTATGGAGACCGTCGGAGTACATACGTTCATGTGCGGTCCAAGCTTCACATACCCTGGCGCGGCTCGAGAAGGACGTCGCCGCCGAATGGTAATACCATTTGCAAAGTCACATTTATCATCCCCAACTTTAACCCGACTCGGCGCTCACAGAGCATCGTCTCACTTGCGGGTGTTACAACAACCAAAGAAGGAGGGCTCGGTGGTGAGTCCCTCTTATCAACTTGGCCAATCGCTACGCTTTCGTGATCGCACTACGTGGTTCTAGAACCACGCTACGTTGATACCCATCAGGGTACAATATCGTCGATCCGATACTCACCTGACGGCAAGCATATCACAATTGGCGGTAAAGATGGAACAATCCGACAGTGGAAAGTAGAAGCTGGCGGTGACTACACTACCGAGGTGGTGAAACTGACCTATTCTGAGGAGCCCGACGAAATGAGCGCGCAGGCCGTCTCAAAGGATGGCAGGTGGATTGTACTTGTCAGGACTGAGGATAGAAGGTTCACGGTTTGGGATGCGACACCCCATGAAAGAATGGCCGGGTCCGCAGAGGCACATGAGTAGAAGATTACCGCACTCGATATATCGGCAGACGCGCCGAAAGTGGATCGCGGGATGGAACGGTGATCGTCTGGTGCTTGGAAACGGGGGAACGTCTCGGGGGTCCCTTCAAACAGGGCCAGTCTATCTTGTCTGTCCGGTTTTCTCCTAGAGGCAACCGCCTTGCAAGCGCTGGATAGGATTCCGTTATTCACGTCTGGGACGTTCGCGGTGATGGTGATCAATTTGTGACGTGCATTCCGACTGATCCTGCGTACTCTCTCGCTTGGTCAAGTGACAGCCGTCGTCTCTTTGCTGGTTGTCACTGGTGGTCAATTCTATGTTTCGACGCTGAAAGATCGGGTTCGACACCAGCCATGTCCAAATGGCCGCGCTACCCTCACTTTGACTCTATCTCTTCCCTCTCTCTTTCGAATAATGGCAAACTTATAATCTCTGCTTCATGCTTAGGATTTTGCATCAAGATCTGGGATGTGCACACGCGGTCCGAGCTTGGCTCTCTTAGTACCAGCGAGATTCTTGATGCCGAACTCTCACCTGGCGACGGATACATTGTGAGCGACACGGAGGACGGGAAGATTTTCCTATGGGATATACAAGAGGTTCTTCTGACTCCCTTTTTCTTTCACGTAAGTTTAGATATTTGTGTCACTGATCATCTGGTATTGATTATGGTTCTGCTGCCTCTTAGTCTTTGACTGCTTCCTTGACGCCTTCCTCTTGTTCAGACTCGCGTCCTATTGTAGGTCATCGCAATCGCTCGAGCCTTGGTCATAATCTCACCCATCAATGCGCAAATGGCGCAAATCAGTAATACAGCGTGTGTTTCGTGGAGAACAGGCAAGCTGGCCAGGGCAGAACAGATTTTGTCATGTGAAATTGGACGCGACTCGAGTCCATTATACTACCATCTTGCTAATCGAGCCCTCGTCCGGGCACGATTGCAACAATGGAATGGGGCGGCTGACGACGCATAGTCGGTAACGGGCGTTTCCAGCTTTACCATTACTCTCTCTGACTTCGAATGCCACCAAGTCGCTCCTGATCCAGTCGTCGCTTGTAGTCCGCATTGAAATGAGCTTTACACGATCAGGAGAGAAACAGTACGGTGCTGCAATAGAGACCCTCGGAATTGCACTTGAAGGCTGTGATCGGGCTGAAAAGGACATTGGGAGCGTGATCAAGGTACGCATACATCCGCGTAACTCAGGTTCTTGTCCTACTATTGCTACATCAGGCCATCACTTACTTCAATGCCGGGTTCCGTGACGAAGCCATACGACACTTGAACGGCTTGGTTGCTGGTTCTCCAGATGTTAAACGACCCTGTGGTTTCATTGTAGTCTTGGGCGGCATCCTCAACATCTACATAGGCAAAAATGCATGCCCTCATCCTCGCAGCAGATGCCATGAATAGCGGGGAACGTATCAAGGCAATACCATTACTCGTGCAAGCACGCGATGCCTGTCCATCTGGCCAATACCCAGAACTAGACACAATTTCGCTCGTAAGGCGTCTCTCACAATCTCGCTTGTGGAACTCATACAGATATTCTGAAAGACCAGTGGCTAGGTACTTGATGATTCGAGGCTTGCGATCTATCAGCAACTGTGCGAGGCGTAGCACGCTGCGGGGCGCACACAAGAGGTATTAGACACCCTTAAGGAGATGGAGAACATCTTCAGCGACGATATAAAGCTGAGGCGTGAACTTCATGGGTGGCTCACTGGTGAGTATCTGCACCACTTCCAATCGGGAGAACACCTGATTGAATGCTGTTCATGAGGCTTCAAGTTCCGGTGTATCGAGATGTTGGAAAGCCAAGGAGACTTGGCGATACAGAATAAGGACTATGAGAGTGCCGTTGCTCAATACTCAGCAGCGTTGGATATTAATCCAGCCGTGCCGCGTGCGATAAATCTATTGGCGAAACGAAGTAAGGCGCAAGCTACTTTATTTTTATGAGAAGACGCCTTGAAGGATGCGGATGAGGTACGTGCGCTCGTTCCTCAGTGGTCATTCTCTCTGACCGAGTGACGGTCATCGAATAGGCAATTATATTCCATCCTTCTTCCCCCTGGAGTTACGAAAGACGACACGTAGCGTTACACAAGTTGGAGCATTATGAAGACGCGATCGAAGCACTGAAAATGATGATGGAAAATTTGCCTGACCCAGAGGTTTTTATCCGATCGACGGAAATCTCTCGTTGACCTTGATTCCTGTAGATCAGCGTGGAAATGACACCAACCCGACCGAGGCGACCGAGGCGATTTTGGATGTTTTTACAGATTCCATGCATTATTTCCCTTCTCGTCTCATTGATACTACAAGTGGGCAGCTCTGCGACACTGAAAAGCGGAAGAATATTTTCAAAGAGGGTCCGATATTCCAAGAGATGGTCTCGTCCATGATGACCCAACTACATCGAGAGCGCGTCGACACAATCACTAGGCAATATCTTCAATATGTCATACTCTCTCATCGATGGGAAGCAAATGAGCTCGAATTGGCTGATGTTTTGGACAATCTATATGCGACCTGGATCCCTCTCCTGCTGCCACGAAGCTCCAGAGGTTCTGTTATTTGGCTCGTGATGCTAAATTTCGATGGGCTTGGAGTGATACATGTGGTATTAACAAGGACAGGGACGTCGAGTTCGAGAAAACCATCAACTACATGTTTCATTGGTATCACTACGCGGCGGCTACTATCGTCTACCTCACCGGTGTACCATGGTGCGTTAAAAGGGTGCATCTGGATGACGTGAGGGCGGACTTTACAAGAACTCCTTGCGCCACGCGTCATTCGCGTCTACTACGAAGATTGGACACCATATTTGCACAACACGTCCCTCAACCACAAGGAATCCGCCGATATCGTGCAAGAATTGGAAGATGCGACTGGCGTCACAACGCACGACCTCCTCGACTTCTATCCAGGCCCTGAAAACGTCGGGATTAAACTTCGTTTAGCATCGACACGGGAGACAACGGTGCCCGTAGACATGGCATATGGCCTGTTTGGGATTTTTGGTGTGACAATGCCCGTGATACACGGCGAGAGCATGCTAAATGCCCTTGGCCGTCTGTTCCAAGAGATCCTGGCCCTCTCGGATGGTATTGCCTGCCTTGCTTGGAGGGGGAAATCGTCCGAGTTCAACAATACCTTTCCAAATCACATTCAAGTTTACCAGTACCCCTTTCGCACGATACCCCATATAGGAGAAGATGACACGGAGAGACGGATCGCTGCGACGTGCGTGGACCCGGGAGGGAGGCTATAGCATTTTACAGGTTGTGCAAGCTACCGCCGGCGCGATGCATAAACAAGCAACTTCACCTACCTTGCATCGTATTCCCCCTGACGATGCTTAAGAGGGTCAAGCAGGCCGACGGGACCCGCACGTACTGCGCTACGACTAGCGCACGCAGGCTCGAAGATACAGATATATACTTGTTCCTGCCTAGGATTCAGGATTCAAATGACCTTGTCCCTGTTTGCTCATGAATTGAGCTACTTGATGTTACTTCAATTCATGATCGTCATCACTCAAGGGTGGAAACTGCACTATCCCCCTCTGACAGTGACTCGGAACCAGAATCGGACTTCGAACGCGACACGACTGCGCAGGCGCTACCACTTGCCTCTCGTGGTGTAGACACCCCCTTGGTCTCAGACGGACCCTCCTTTATACCATAATTCGCCTTTAAGCTCGGCTCAAATTGACACTCTGAGAGCGTCCAAGATGGTTGTCCACTTTAGGCAACCGCTTGGTGCATTATTGCTACTGGCTTTGAGCGCGGGGAACATCGAAGGACTGCGACGGATCACGATATTATCATACGTGTACGTGATGAAGTTTCCCTCGATGAAATGATCCTACAGACGCTGGAGACTCGGTGATTCGTATCTGAGGGGTCAAGACATACCAAACCTGAGGTTAGCCTCCAGTCGATCAACCCTGTAAATGGACAGCAGGAACATGCGTCGCTTGTAATGTCAATCATAGCTGGTCACAATAAATTACTGATCAGCGCAGAATTCCGCATACAAACAAAATGGACACCCATTCACAGTCGATGAAGCGCCATTTAGCGAAGTTTTGACTACGTACAGATACACGAGGCTGCGGCGTCCCCAAAATGTTGTACATACTAGGTAGCGGCCGGTGAAACCGTGTGCGCGGGATGACCCAGACTATCATGATGTGGAGTGTCACTTCCAGTGTGCATAACCCCCATTTCCGTGCAGGTCGGTGTAATCCGTTCGTGAAGCTGCCATAATCCACGCGTCTAGATGAACAATATGGTATGTAATTTATATATTCACCCCATGTTGGCTGTGCCCCTCGTACTAATGCCTCCTTCACATCATGGCCGATGTAACGCCACATCAAATGACCACCTTGATCATTTACATAAATTCTTGATGTGACTATAAAGAGCGGGTTCGTCTCTAAAATATTATCCTCTCACTCTTTTCCATCTCAACGTTTCAACGTACTTTATACCTTGCGTTCATGGCTTCCACACTGCAGCAGGCAGTAACGGCTATTCAGCTGAATGACTATGCGTCTCGTATGCTCATTCACCCTTAGGGTTTGCATCAGTCGACTCGATCTGACCATCCTTCTAGTCGCCGTCATCGTAGCTGTCGGATATGATTACGGTAAGTCGTATATGTCACCTAGATATGTTTATTCATGTTGAATGAACCTGAACGTTGTCAGTCCTTACATTCCCTGACGAGGTACGCCACACGTTCATTGGCATCATACCTAGGAATTTACATGGCCGGTCTTTACAGGTTGAATATATTTGGGTGAGCGATCACATTCTCCCAGCCAAGTATATATTCTGATATGGTTGTAGAATACACCCTGGACGCATGTGTCTACATTGTATATTCTAGTGTGTACCCTCGCCATTTTCATGGTGCAATTCTGGGCCAATCAATGTTAACCTCCAGACTCGTTGCTCTGAGCTATGCATGGGCATGTATGTCTACTTCCTCGATAAGACATGGTGATTGAGTGATTGATCGTAACTGCCGACATTCACCAGGATTACTTGCCTCAGTGCGTTTAAATCTTGAATCTCTTGGTTTTGTGAACTGATATAACTCGATTCAAGTGGGCAGTTCTTTCCTACCTGGCCCTGTAAAGGTGATTCTTACACCGCTCATGATCAATATAAATGCTGAAACAATCTATCTGTTGGCAGGTGTACGTGTCCATGCTTTGACTCCTACTATCAATCTCATTTTTAAGCGGTTGATCATATTTGATAGTTGTAAGCCCATTTATCCAATATTTCCAATATCCACTATATTCAGGGACACTTTTCAAGGCGAGATTCTCAATATTCTCAATACATGGCTCCTCACCATTTTTATTGGTGCTGCAGATTGTAAGGTTTCATGTTCGCTTTCAGTGAGCTGAATCACATTGGTAGTTGCAGTGGCAATGATCCTCCGTGTGTGGATATTGTACGGGAAATCAATGCTCATCCTTCGTGTCCTCTTGATATTCTATACCGTTGAAATGGCCCTACGTCTAGTCGGTTGTGTGCTCAGCGCCGATGTCATACTATCAGGTATGCGAAACATAACCCCACATTATGCTCACAGCATAATCTGCCATTGTCTTGATCATATAGCACTGGTGGTCACGCAAGTTGAAGTGCTTGACTTTTCATTTTGCATATTCCAGGCTGGTTCTCCGGTCGTAACTTGGATCGGAATTATTCTGGACACTGTGCAGATCACTCTCGGTGGATTGATGTGTCTACTGGCTGGCGCCCGATTTATCAGGCAGTCGCTTCAAATGTACAGAGCGACGAAGCAATTCGAGCTGGGCCGTTACATGAACCTTCTCACGAGGGAAGGCATCTTCTACTTTGTTGCGTGCGTCTACGTCTTCTCTTCCGCTGTGCCACAACACTCATGCTATTATGGGTAGTATCCTGTCATATGCAATTGTCGATGTTCTGGGTTACTTACCAATCACCGCACTGACGAACCCGTGGTGGTCGGACGCCCTGGGTGAGATACTGCAAATTGTACCCACACTCACACTCGTCCCCCGACTCATCTTGACTCTGCGGAAACTTTATGCTCGCGTTCCGAGCAGACGCGAAAGCGGCATTAGCACACCGGATCCTTTCACATCAATGGATAGTGATCGTGTGCAAGCGGATACATCCCTGTTCGCGCACCCTCAGAAACACGAGGGGACAGAACAGGGCGAAGAAATCGAGATGGTGGAGAGCGAAACGATTCCCGGTCCTAGTCGCGTGTAATGGGGGGCAACGGTGTCAGGTCAGGTCTTCATATCCTAAGTGTACTGGATCACTTTTCTTCTCTGCTGTTTATGGCTGTTCATTGTACGCAAAGTCTGTAAGGAACACAACGAATGAGTCTGGGACAGTGCTACAGTCATCTACATGGAGTGCGGTAGTGTGATGGGTTCGCGCGCGGCCGCCACGGTCAACGAGAGGGCAACTCGAAGGCCTTAGCATGGGACGATTGCACCTCCGTGACTCGACGGTGTGGAGATGGCGGGAAGATTAGAACACCGTGACACGACGGTACCAAGGTCCACCCTCATTTCACCAACTTGAGTTAACATTACAAGACCTGTTTTGAGAGCGTGTTCGAGCGTAACTTGTAGCGCGCGCAGATGCATGTTCGAGACCACTGACGAAGCATTGGGATTGGGACAAGGAGGAAATGGTGACGACGGAGATGGAAATACCCATTGCCGGTCCCAGTCATGTGTCGGACGCATATCCCAAGCGTAATCGCTGCTTGCGTCCAAGTTCTGTGGTGACGATACAATTCATTGTATCCAAAGCTCGTATGATATACCATGAATCATGACTTTGCCAGAGTAATCATGCAGGCCACGGCACAGTGCTGCAGAAATCTGCATGACGTTCAAGTGCGGTAGTGTGATGATTTCATGCGATCACTACCGGTGACCTGCCACTCTCCGATGGGTCGTCCGGTGTTGCATTCCTCCCCTGAGGCTGACACGTGCTTAATCAAATTTCGTATGACGATAGCAGAGATATCGCCGCACCCTGGCTGAAAGCATGGCGAGGAAAGTGTGACAATGGATCGGTGTGTGTGCGTTTCACAGGAAGGTACGTCACTAACTGTGTCAAGCGAGCGGAGTTTAGAGGTAGAGTTTGATTGGACATCCGTGGGAAGGGCTGTGGAAACTGGATCCTCGACATGTCGTTGCGGCATTGCTAGGTAGAGAGTGGTCAGAGTGGTGCCTCCTATCAAGTCTGGCATCGTTTGTACCACCTAGACCTCTCCAGAAGTCACCTGTATTCATCATGATTTATGAAGAAATCACAATGCTAAAATGAACAAGAGTGGCCATGAACACTACACCAGACGTACCTGGGTTGCGAACCTGAACACCACCGGATGAGAGTCGTAGCCGTAAGTTTGTCGCCAGTCATGTAGAATGAACACTATCAACACATTCTGCTTCTTTTCTTGCCGGTCATCGGCTCTGTAAGTCGTAGAATGCGAGTAATCACACACAAAGTCAGGTCAGGAAATAGTGCAACCAACGTTGGGTGAACAACATACCTACAGTTGCTGTTTCCAGTATGCGCTTATCTCCAGATTAGTCGAGATGATCGTGGTTGAGGGAATACGTATCTCTGCGGAAGGTTCAAGAGCTAGACGCGCGCCTTACGGCTCCGTTTCACCGAATGAATGGATTCACCGACATACACGGAAATGGGCGTTTTTGCATTATTTCAGTGCCCTACTTGGCAACACAGCACCCAATTTCCAAGATTTCAACGCCGCCGACGGAGTTCAAGACTGATTTCCAGTATATTAAATCACTGATCATGATCAGCTGATAATCCGACAAGGGCACTCCGCACCGCTTTTTTTTTTTCACATACATAATTGGAAGCTCTTGGGGGAGGCGTAGGTCCTAAAACGATATGGCTGAACGTAAACTTGCATTCACATTTTCCATTGTTTGGTTCAGCAATTAGATGACCTGTGCTCCTGAACCAGTATCTTGGCTCTAAGCTCAGCAACGCCTTGGCAGGCCAGTCTTCGACGATCTCAGGGTGTCGATGAACCAACATGTTCTGGCAAGTATTGCCAACGGGACACCCCGAGGACAATGTTCAGATTCGTTCCGTGTCAGCACATAAAGATGTACATTACCTACTGTAATCATATCCAACAGTGATGATCTGGGAAGAACGGTGAGATAAATTAATGGGTAAAGTAGGAACCAACGAGCATACGCGCCACGGTTCTGCGTGCAGAGAAAACACTGAACCGAACGTGCCATCCGGTTCAGCGTTCAGGAAAATCTCACTGAACCGGACCAAACCGAGCCTGTCGATCACTATCGTAACGCGTGTAGTCGATTGGCCAAACGTTTGTAACAACCTTATTATTGAACGCAGACCCCTGCCAGTAAGATGCAAAGGCGAGCAACAATAGGCTGCAATGTGCTGTATTTCTGGGTTGTGCTCGACCTAGGAAAATCTCTAGATGCATTCTGTGTCGTTCAGTACAGTATTTGACGACTTGGAAACTTTCACCCTGCTCACATGACACAGCCAGTGACGAATACTTCTTTGGCGCTAGCCTGAGTCTTATGACGACCACGAACTCAGGGGCACGTGACTGGAACTTGCCTGAATCACTTCGTTCTAATTGCTCTTCCAAGTGCTCTCTTCAACTCACCACTCGACGCTATCTGATCAGGACAAGATGGACGCGCGCTCTCGTGCTCACTTCTTGTTTATATTCTTATATTGTCAACAATTGTGCTGCGCATTTTTTCAACTTTTGCTCCGTCTGGGAGCCCTCTCGTGCACGATATCACTCTTGAAGCGGTTACAAGCAACGTACGCGAACCTTGACTACATCGTGATGCTTTGTGTCTGCAGGCTACGGAGTCTCGAATGTACGATATCAGCACGATCGCGACTAATGAAGATGCACCGAGCGGTCTCGTGGTGTAACAAGTGAGGCACCATTTTTGAAGCTGTATGGGTTTTATTGATGTCAACGTGACATCAGTCAATCAAACCTGGTCGATCGTCGAAGACGTGCCAGGTTGATCTGGTAACCAGGCTATGTATGCGTGGACGCCAGGGAGGGTGGTATGTCTTTCAGTAGTCCAAGTTGATGTCGTTGATCTCCAAGTTGCCCTGAACTCGTCGATGCAGACACCGGAGTTCGCTCCGTTTTGTGTTTATATCCTCCGTTGACGGTGACAATCGGGATCTTACAAGTGCGACCATCAACCATCAACCATCTTGGTTCTCCCCCGAACTTCATCGAGGTACGTGATACGAATTCTTGACACATGAGGGTATCCTGATGTACTGATGCGTCTCGTGGACGCGCACTCGGCGAGGACGTCGTAGTTGCTGTGATGGGTATTGCATCTCAAGTACGTATTCACCACCTGCACGTGCATCTCCAACGCTCCGGTAGGACGGACATCACACCAATCGTGACACAAGGACCGTTGGCAACCAGGACACCCATCTCATTCGTCGTCGCTTCTCTCGAGGACAAGGCGGACGATCGGCGTCGTCGGATGACCTTGTCCCCACCGTGCCATATCAACATCAACATTGCAGAGTTCAGCCACAGTGCGACGTGACAATGCAATCTTGATGCACACGGCTGCACGACCGCCCACGTCCGAGTCACATCACTAGAAAAGCAATCGTCCGATTGTACAGTAACGCGATCTACATTTTACAAAGTGCCGCCGACATGCATGCCATACATTCGATCGCTGTCATCAATTCGTTTGGGTTTTCATATGATCACGTCACAGGGTCCGAGCGAAAAAGAAAAAGAAAAAGAAAAAAAAAAAAGTGTACAAGGTATGGCAAGACTGCAGAGTCCAGAATCCAATGGGCAGCCATCGTATCCTACAGTATAACGAGGCATCGACCTGTATACCATTCGCTCTCCAACCGTCGGAGACGTCAACCATGTTTGTGTTTGTTACCGCTCGGGTTTCGCCACCCTATTGGGAAAGGGAAGCGCTGGGGGGACAGACGCCGCCCTGTGTGCTCTCCAGAGGCGTCATGCAACCAGTAGTCACTGCGCTCGGACCACCTTGCTGTACCATCGGATTCGCAGCAAACAGCGGCGCCGTCATGGCCTGAGACCGACCCGAGAGCGTCATCGTATCCACGACGGTCTGCTGACACGCCGCTTCGCGCAAGTTGAGCACGAGGTGGGATGCCTGTCAGGGAAAAAAGTGCTCGAATCGGACTGAACTCGAAACCCTTCTGAAGGGACTTACACAAGAGGAGTGAACGGCAACCAACCATCTGCGTCGCATCATGCATGTGAATCCCACTTGTGCGTGGTGGGAAGGAGACACCTACAGCGCGAGCATGAACCCGTCTATCGGAAGGCGTTGAGAAAAGTTGACCATGATGATGTTGAGGAGTAGGATGACTTTCGACCGCGGGACAGATGGGATGGATGAGACGTTTGCGAAGCTGCCCCAGGGAATGACGTACCGAAGAGTCTAGAATGCGAAAAAAAAGTTGAAAAGATGAGGCATCGGAAAGGACATGGGTGCGTGTGCACAAGACGCACAGTACATAAGTCAAGGCGCCATCGCGCACGAGGAGCGCGATCAACGGCGAGAAGGCCCTGGTGTCGACGAGGGGCCTTTGTCTGCGGTATCGGTCGGTCACGGTATGAACGACCGTCATGGCGAAAAAGACCGCTGCCAACATTGTACGTGTAAGCAGACGCGTGGACAGCGCAGAGACCGATGGGACTGACTCTGGATGAACAAGCAAATGACACTGAAAAACGAAACTGTCTGAACGAATGCATAAGGGTATGCTTGATGGACTTACTAGGGGATCAGGGTGAGTGACAAGTCGCCAAAGGCTGCAAGACACCCGGGCATGGGGATACCCAAAGGGATGGGCACGACGGATGCTGCCAATCGAATCTTTATGGTGACATACATTTCGATCTGCACCCTGTACGTTTAGCGTCTGCGAGTGCCAGTCATGTCACAAACGAACCGCAAATGTACCTTGTGTGAAGAAGACATGATTCAATTTGCCGATCCTAATGTGATATGCAGAACAGAAATACACCTACAGAGGACGAGCGAGATCAAGACAACTTGAGGTGCTGTCACACGATGCGTTACATACAGTACGAGAGCGTCACGGGCGCTTACTACATCTCTTCTGATGCATGGCATCCAAACGCGTCGCGAGAACCACGTTCAATACAGTAGCGATAGGTACGTCTCCAGCTCTGTAATTCCATGAGTAGCCGTAACAAGCGTCAAAATGGTAGACTCACAATACAAAGACCCACAGCCAGCTTTGACAGCTGAAACAATGAATTCAGCAAACTATCCCGTGCAACGAATAGACATACAACTGTGTACAAAGCCGAAAGTCAGGACAAAGTCTCTAGCGACGTGCAAAAGCCAAGCATACAAGTGAGGAGAGTCCGAGCGTTGTGGACACTGAGGGGGTGGCGTGAATAACTCGAGCCTTGAAGGACGTCAAAACTGACCTGCGAAAATAGACCTGTATGCAGAGGGTCAGTAGAAACGACACATGTGAAGTGGCAATTGACTCGCCCGATATAGATTAGGCTGTAGTATCTTGCAAAGATGAACAGTGCCTTGGAGATGGACCATCGCGCCCTAAGACACCACGATGATGAATGCAATCGCGAGGTGCCTGCGCTCATAGACGTACTTCCAGACGAGTTCAATCTTGAGCGCAGATCAGTGACATGGTCATCGAAAGCGTGTGTTCGATGAGCGCACTTCTCTGTCCAAGTTTATCAAGACGTCATAGAACAAGAAGCAAATCGTAGACACTGGATGTCGGGTTCGAAAGGTCAACACGTTGGAAACCTGTACTAATGGAGGGCTGACCGCAAACATAGGTATTGATGAGATTTTGCTGAATCAGTGGCACCCATACTGCTGCCATCTCCTGTTCGATCGTAGACGGAGTGGCCGACATGGCTCAGTAGCGCTCCAACGTTTTTTTTTTTTTACTAGAGCTGCAATGGGGGCGGGAACGAGGCAAGCCTAGAGAACTGAAGAGCCCGAGTTGTACTGCCGCAGGCATGTCATGGATGAATGTTGCATATTCAAAAATTGTGTTTCAGGGATCAAACTGGGGATACTTGACGTAAAATTCGCGCCAAGCTGTGACGTTCAAGAAGTTGTACCAAGAGCTGCGCTGAGGTGCTGGCGCAATCGCGGGCGAACCGGGCCATTCCGCTCCGCCCGGGCCTTGATCGGGCTTCCACACATGACTCCATATGGCCGACCATGATCCCAGGCACGAGGGAATTATACAGGATTTGCCTAGTACTGGGCGACGCGAGCGCTCTACTAGCACTAGTACTTCACCTTCACCACCCACTGACTGGACTGGGCACATCTCAGCCCATTCGAAACACATCTCGATCATCATCCATGCCGGCCATCCCGTAACGTGTCCCTTCCCATAACCCCGTTCACAGTGTTTATCCATTCTAACAGCGAACCCCCCCAGATCCTCAGATGCACCTCTCCGCGTTCACAGCTGGCATGCGCGTCAATCCCTCACGACATCGTCTTCATCCTCTGACAACACCGTCACCACCGTCATCGTCATCGTCTCTGTCCTCTTCGTGGTGATATTGGCTGCGAGCGTCGCGGCGCGTGTGAAAAAGGCAAACGTACGTTGTCCTGGGTTCGCATTCGTGGGATACGCTCGAATATGAATGTGACATCATGATCGTACAGCGTTCAGCTCGTGTAACGCCGCGTCCGGCGGCACCTCCAAGTCTACGTTCAGGACGCGGGCCTGTCATTGTTGATATTCTCGCTCGCCAAGGCGGTACGGTCGCTAGAGATCATGATCATGATGACGGTGATGCGCTTGTCGCCGCGGAGCCTGAGAGTTCTGCAGCAATCGATGGTAAGCCATCGCATGGTATGGTTCGTTTCGAATGGTGACGTATGCGCAGACTTGCCACGAGCGACGGATGTCGATGTGCCATCCGAGTCTCAACCTATTCAGACGGACGATCTGCCTTTGGTAAACCAGAATGACAACAGTCAGTCGAGGACGGTCGTCATACACCAGGATGGTGGCCATGTGCCACCAGCAATATTTACAGATGAACCTGTTGAGATGCCGCCGCCTTATTCTTCCATACCGTTTTCCTAAACGCATATTCCAGCTACTTCAGATACCCATTGCCAATGTTGTACCACCTACAGTCAGAATATCCTGATTATAGTTTATCTACATTGTGAACTCTTTTAGTTGATGACGGTTTTGGTAAAAGATCTCATTATGCATTATAAGAACTTTGCTCTAAAGTGCATTGTCATGCCTTTTCCAAAGGATAAGAGATAGAACAACATCGCCATGTCCATATATATTTTAAAAAAAGCAACATCATCAGCAAGCGTCCCAATGTCGGATACATGAGGGGTAGTAGACAAACAAGCAGGCGACGATGCGTCCGGATGAGACAACAAAGGTTGTAATGTATGTATATGTATATCTGGCAAAGAAGATCAGCACCGCGCCATGGCAAGCATAAAAGGGGCGGACGCACATGCAAGATGGACAGATATAGATTCCTCCCACCGATATCCAAAACCCGTGAATCACGTCGACGACTGTCTCACACCCTGCTGCGCCAACGGACTCGATCGCACGGGCAGGTTCCCCGTCGTGCCGCTCCCCAACCCCAACCCCAACCCCAACCCCGCGGCGTCCAACAAGGCGGCATGCGACACATCGGAGACGGTCCTCGAATGCAACAACGCCTGTCCCTCTGATTCTGCAAGCGAGCCTTTGTACATGGAGGACACGGAACGGTCCGAGTAATGGTTGGCGGTGGACGAAGGGCCCATGACGTCGTCTACGATACGCGCGAGGTCGGGTCCGATGTCGATCATGGTCTCGGTCTCGGCGTCGGTCTCGGCGTCGGGTGGGAGACGAGGGCGGTGTGGTGGGAGCCATCCCGGTGCGTCGTGATCGTGATCGTGATCGTGATCGGTGTATCTCTGTGGGACGGGTCCGAACCCTACGCCAACGTCGTCGAGGTCCTCGCCATCGAGAAATGTCAAGCGTTCGTGTGCCTGTTTTCGTCGGAGGGTGATGGCGTCTAGGAAATCGAGTTGTTTGAAACGGTGACGGCGGATGCAGAATGCGAGGGAGAGGAGGAGGATGAGGAGAGCGGTGCCGCCTGCTGCAGAGCCGGCAATGATGGCGGTGCGGTTGTTGGAAGTGGTGGGGGTGGAGGATATGTTGGGGATGGTGCTCGGGAAGGCGGTCGTGGTCTGTGCATGTGGGGGTTAGGGCTGGTGTGATGGGTGGGGGGAGGTGGACGTACGACTACTGGTGATCCATTGATGTAGGTGGTATATGCGGACGTGATTGTCGTCAATGTTTCTTGTTGCGACGAAGACGAGGGTGGTGGTGGTGTTGAAGACGAGGATGGTAATGGCGTATACGACGTGGTGGACGCGGAAGAGGACGTGGGCGTCGACGTGGAAGTGAGAGAGGTCGTGCTGGATGGTGAGGTCGAAGAATGGGATGAGGATGAGGATGAAGTGCTGCGGTATTATTAGGATGGGTGTGAAACAGAGGCGGGGCGTGGCATCATCACCTTGGCGTCGCAGTTGAGGTCGACGAGGTCGTCAGTTCTGCTGATCCCGATACCGAAGTTGCAGTCGTCGAGGAAGACGTCGACGGTGTCTGTAACGGTGCGGCGTGTCAGAAAGAAAGGCGTTTCATGAAAGAAGGGACTCGCCTGGGATGGTGTGCTACCAGAAGTGGTGGTAGTGGTGGTGGTGGTGGTGGTGGTGGTGGTGGTTGGCGCGGTCGCACCGTCGCTCGAGCCCAAAGTTGACGTTGGGGCAGATACGACGACGGTGACCGAGCTTGCCTGACGAGGAGCGCGGTGCATAGAAGCAAGCGCTGGGGTTGGTAAAACGGAATATTACGCGGTGTTTCCCAAGACTTTGCGACGAAACTGACATGTGCCAGATTGATATTCTTATTATTGAACCTGCACGACGACGACGACGGTCATGGACTGGCTACCACTCAAGAAACGAAGGCACCGCAAGGACTACAACGCTCTGCCAACGGACCCGGTGCGACTCAAACGACGGCGGTGTCGCATCTGGTCGTTCCGTCGACTGCTCTTCTGTCTCGCATGCGCCCCGTTTCTCGTCCTGTTCGCAATTCTCTGCCAGGGAATCCCCCCATCCTACGAAGACGTCCGAATCTACGAGCGACGACTCCCACAACACACCGTCGCCGCATTGACCCGCGTCGATGACCGTCCTGCTCGTTATCTCAGGTTCCCAGGTCACCTCTGGGGCCACGGCCTGAACAACATCCTCCAGGAAGCGTGCGTATCCCAACCCCCTCCTCTCCCTCTCCTCGCTCACCAAGCGTTCTCAGTCTGTTCATGTCCTATCTGGCCTACGTCTCCAACGTCTCGTTCGTGTTTGAAGACTATACGTGGTCACACATACCCCTCCCATGGACGGTGTACGACTTGGCGCTCCGTCCGACACACATACCCCTCAACGCGATCATATCCGGGCCCACCGCCGGCGGTCCAATCCACGGCGCCCCGCTCGCCGTCAGCGCCGAGTTTTATGAGCGCGTCTGCGCTGGTCCAGACGTGACGCCGTACATCCTGAGCTCGGCCCACTCCCCCAGCGACGCTGACGGCACCGTCCTCATCGACTACTGGCAATCCCAACTCGCACACGTCGACGCCCAATGCATCGAGATCGACTCGTCCGCCCACGACATCTTTGATCGCTTGTGAGCCCCTCTGTTCCTCTCTCATCCCACGCACGTTCATCCATCCTTCGCAGCTTCTTTGGCGGCCCACGCATCCTCTCCCTCTTTGACCCCCTCGCTGCATCCCCCATCCTCGCCGACTTTACATGGTCCCCACTCGTACACGCCGCGCTCGCACGCAACTTTGCGCTCCTCCAACCTCGCTCCGCATACGACCTCTCCGCATCGCTCCTCCCCACCAGCACCATCAACAACATCACCACCACCACCCACGCCCACTCCCGCTCCCTCCCTGGACTCGTCGCGATCCATCTCCGTCGGGGTGACTACGCCCGCCACTGTCCGAACCTCGCTTCCTGGGGTGCACGTTACATGGGCATCAACCAGCACCCGTCCCTCCCAGACCGATTCGACCCGAGCCCGATCGCCCTCGCCAGCACCAACACGTCCGACGCCCCAGTCGTCGCGTATTACCTCGCTCACTGCCTCCCCTCGACGACCGAGATCGTGGCGCGATTGCGTGCGATAAAGAGACGACACCCGACGCTGCATCTGCATCGGGTGTTTATACTCACGAACGCGTGGTCGTGGTCGTGGTCGCTCGGCGAGGTGCGTGCGGCGTTGTTGGCGGATGGATGGTCCGAGGTGGCGAGTTCGGGCGATGTCGTGTTGGATGGGGAACAGTACTATGTCGGGATGGCGGTGGATATGGCGATTGCGGAACGGGCACAGGTGTTTGTCGGAAATGGGGTGCGTCGTCGGACGTGTGCGTTGCGTGTGTGGTTGGCTGACATGTTCCTAGTTTTCGAGTCTGTCGTCCAACGTGGTGATGCTCCGGTTAGCCAAGGGAATGGACCCGTCGACCAATCATTTCTTGTAGATCCTTTAAAAACCCTTTTTTTTTTTGGTGGTACATAACGTACTGTCGATAGAGACGGACGAATGGTAAATTGGACATTGCAGTATGTACGAATGCAGAGAAGAACAAAAATGAACGCTAGCCCTGGCCGATACCCCACACCTCGAGGCCGACACACTCGAATGCCACGTCGGCCTTTGCCCTCGTACTCGCGACCCCGATCTGCTGCTGCGATGGAGGGATCGCACACAACGGCGGGTTTGCAAACGTGGGACACGGGGCAGACGAGCCGTCCAAGAGGGACGCGTCGAGGTAAAGTCCATAGTGACCGTCTCTGCTGCGGTTGAGTACGAGCGACAGCGAGGAAGAGGGCAATACACACCCGCCTCCAAACGAGATGAACCCAGGTTGGCACAGTGCCACGTACGCATTCTTGGCGGTCCAGTTGTACACGTCCAATCGACCCTGTCTGTCCTCGTCCTCGTCCTCGTCCTCGTCCTTGTCCTTGTTCTTGTTCTTGTTCTCGGGGGGATGGTATCGCCACAAAAACCTGCCCGTGCGTGAGCAATGCCATCTCCGATACGACAAGCACGGGACGAACGACTCGCCGGATCCATAGTAGCCGCCTTTTTCACACTTGATGCCTTCAGAGAGCCATACGCCAAAGACGGCGCCGTGGGCGTCCTGAATGACGAGCAGACCACCCTTGGGCGGGTTCGGGTGTGCACGCGAGGGTATGCGGGGTTCGCACCGGGCGTAGAGGGTGTTGAGGGATATACCGTGTTGATCGAGCGAGTAGAGGAGGGTCCAGTGACGGGGGAGCTTTATCAGCGGTGGCAAGTGCGGACGAATCTGGTGTGTGCGTTGGGGTCAAACATCAACATCAACATTAACATGGAGGAGGGGGAGAACGCACGAGATGGGCCATGTCTTGGTTGAGGAGACGTGTGGTGTTGTCCCATCGTCCGGTGAGGGTGATGTGGATGGGGGGGTGTGGGTGTGGGTGTGGGTGCGGGTGTGGGTGTGGGTGTGGGTGTAGTGTTGGATCTGGGCCGAGTCCGAGTCCGAGTCCGATTGGATCGACGAATTCGTGGACGAGAAGGTCGGAGAAGCCCCGATCCCAGGTGCGGTCGCCTGCGAATCCGGGTGCGCCTGTGGGTGGGATATACGGGGTGTATGCAAATGGGGAGCCGTGTGTGAGGGGGACGTGCGTGCGGGTCACTGCTAATGGGAGAGTCGAAGCGAGAGCATCTGCGATGGCGTCGCTGGGGTCATTCAACGACGACGACACGAATGGACCAAAATCCGAAGACGCCGATCGTCGAGACATTGAGAATGAGAGCGTGTGTGTGTTTGGGCATCGCCACCGCCATTCCCCCCCTAAACAATGTTCTTTCCAACCGAACTCGTGCTTCGTCACTGCGATCCGCGAGATGTCCTCCAGTGGCGAACAGTACGTGGTCAATGGCTCTCATAGCACTCACCCTCACTCTCGCGCAGGTCTCAAGGGCATTTCGTGCCATCGCCTCTGACCCCGCACTCTGGAAGGCCTGTGGCATTTGCTTACGTAAAAGATAAGTGAATGTACAGGCCGAACCAGCTGTATACAATCCTAGGCCTCCTAGCTGCGGGATTGAATAGCTTACAAATGTATTCAGTAAGAATGTATATTAGACAGCAGTACATAGGGGACAATAGTAATCCTGCCTGGTTCTGTCCCTCCATCTTTGCCAGCATAAGCCATCTCAGCCATTGTTACAGCTAGTATTTTCACCCCTAAAACTTTATCACTAAAATCTAGCAGTAATGACCTGTCATGATCCTTAATGACCAAGACTAGGATACCAATCCAGTCAGGCTCTACAACTTTCAAAGACCTTATCTTATCTTATTGGGTCACATGACTCATCATCTTATCTTATCTTCAACCAATCATGTCCCTGTCCTTCATCTCAAGACATATGCTGAAACAACCCTGATGCTTATACTCCCAAGGGAGATGTATTCAGGACTATTCCACCAGAGGGGAATGGGAATGGAAAAGGTAACCAGGTTTGAGTGGAACTCAAGGCCTGATTCATAGGGGAAAGACCAAGAGAACTTTTCTAGGGTTCTCTGACCGCTAATTCTGGCCCTTATATACTGTTATAGTGTTTGTACATATTATAGTCTTGGTCCATGCGTGTGAGGCTATGCTGTGACTCATATTGAGTCATAGTGACTCCACATGTGAAGGGTTTAACCATAAAAAGGTCAACCCTATGCCCAATATCAAATAAGTGCTGTGCACACAGCCATGAATATGAAATGAAGCTGTGCACCAAGAGAAGTGAGTCATGATGACTCCTGTATTTCAAATAAGAAGCATAGCACAGCACAGAAATTAAAAGAAGGCTGTGCATACTAAAAGGGTATAGCTCTAGAACCTGGGTTCAGGGTTTGAACGTTGAAGTTGAATGATAAGTCTGTTGTATGTCTTGAGATGAAAAGACTGTGTATGATTGGTTGGAGATTAGATTAGGTCATGTGACCTGATAAGATAGGATATCTTGTAGAGTGCTCTGGGAGTTGAGCCATGGGTGTCGCTAACCTAGGTGACAAGCATGTACGTTGTGAGTTGAGCTGTTTCATATGCTCTTACTTAACACTTTTCAGACTTCTCAAAGGTATGAGGATAACTCATGGCCTGTCTATCTTAGTATGCACAGCCATCTTTTCATTTCCATGCTGTGCTGCACTTCTCTTCTTTCTGATCCATGCATCTACCTCATGCTCTTAATCTCTGCCATGCTTCTACTTCCATTCTGCCACCACCTTATGATGTATGCATGTTCACCTCATGTTTTCCCACACTATATCCTTTTATGGCTGTATAGCCTCTGGTGCATAGACCATGTACCTAACATGTACAAACAGTAGCTAGAGTATATAAACCCTCAATAGAGTGCCAGAGAGCTCCAGTAAAGTTCTCTTGGTCTTTCCTCCAAAGTTAGATCTTGAGTACTACTCAGTTTTCCTCATCTTCACCTCTGTGATTCAAGTCTAGGCTTTACTCTTTGGAGATAAGTCTTGGAGTTGTTTCAGCCATCTTATCATCCATCAATCCTCTGCACAAAAGGTTATGAGCCCTGTTGCAATCTTATCCTATCATGACTAATACACCACCATCATCTATGACCACTCCACTAGTGATTCCACTGCCACTGGGTACCTTGCTGTCATCAGCTACTATGCCACCATCCACTGTTTCAGTCAGTGGCCCCAGCTCTCATAGGACCACAATGCCTGTTAGTACTTTTGAGATATAAAGGTATCCCAAATGTGAAGGGACAAAGGAATAAGGCTCAAGTAAGAACACTTACTTGAGGCTAATGATCTAAGGTTGGACCAAGAGTCTTGCACTGAGGATCAGAGCAGTAATAGAATGAATCAAGAGTGAACTTGTTAGAGATAAGATGATCCTAAAGATTGATCTTATATATATAGGGGTATATGATATTTGTTGAGAACATATCTAAAACACCTATAGAACATATCCAAACATCATTTGGAATGAACAAAAATACTGGGTTTTGACCCTAAACATGTTTGTAGTATGTTTGTAGTAGGTTTGTAGTATGTTTGTAGTAGGTTCATAATGCATTTATAGTAAGTTTGTAGTTACTATGAACCTATTAGGATAAGAATGGTAATGTGTTTGTAGTATGTTTGTTTTTTCCCACAGTCTGAAAAAGTGGTTTCTGGTACTTACTGATTACACCATCCATGTTGGTCATGTGATGAGATCATCTGATCCATGATTAGATAACATATGGTGCAATATCACACCATTCTAGATCAGATGATCTAGAGAGTTGTACCATTCTCTTTCTTCATTCTTTTATTAGTTAGAATGGTACAGAATATGATAGAATATTTGTTCTTGTATATAAATCAGTACATAGATGTAAATATCATGTACCCCTATATAAGATCAATCTTTAGGATCATCTTATCTCTAACAAGTTCACTCTTGATTCATTCTGTTACTGCTCTGATCCTCAGTGCAAGACTCTTGGTCCAACCTTAGATCATTAGTCTCAAGTAAGTGTTCTTACTTGAGCCTTATTCCTTTGTCCCTTTGCATTTGGGATATCTTTATATCTCAAAAGGATATGAGCCTCACTTAATAGTGGAGTTCATCTATTTGATATCACTGATGCCTCCATCTGTTTCACACAATGATCTGTGGTTTCTGAACCACCTCATGGATGTTATACACATTGTTGTGATTTCCTTTTCTTTTTCCATTTGACTCACTCACTTGTAGATCTAACCCTACTCCTCCATAGTCATTCATGAGGTTAAACTGCATGATTGCATTGGTTTGGGAGACCCAATGCTCACTGGATAATGCCAGCAGCTTCACTAGGTAATGCTAGTAGTTCCTGTTTCTTCAGACAATTCTTCTTTTAGTTTAACCTCATCATGGAGTGTACCTTTCACACACACATGCCACTATGCCACCTTATTCCTGCTTACCTAATTACCTATACACTGCAACACACACTCTTGTACCTTAGCTTAGTTCATCCTTGTTCTCCCTTCTACTTCCTGGTTCTTGCAATCCATCTGGTCTATGGCCTCAGTTTGTGTAATCCTCACATTGGTCTTTGTGCTACCTTGAGTGGACGCTCTTGACCTTTCTCATCCTCATCATCCATCCCTGACCCTCATTGACTGGACCTCTGCTCATTGGCAATGCTGACATGAGTATCCTTATTCCTCATTGCGCTTAATTAAACTACATAGTGCTCCCAAGGGCTATGTTAGTCCTACTAAGGACAAAGTGTAACACGCATCATCATGCTGATCAATGAAGCAGTCAGAGTCAATACCAAGGTATGGTACTATGATAATATGATTGTATATCTTACTGTATCAGGGATCCAGGGCAGCTGATCTTCCAGCAATCAGCTGAGATATTTGATTGTTTATTTAACTTTCAAATCAATGATCACACTCACAATCTTGTTCTTACACTTAGGTGTCTTCCAAGACCTCAAAGTGTAAGTACTCAAGCTGCTCCATCCCCTATGATACACTCTGCTGGTTCTTGCACTCTTGCTCCAAGTCCTTCTGCAAATCCTGCTCCTTTCACACTGGATTCAGGAGATCAAAGTGCTCAACTCAATGAAGCATTGATCTACTACTCCAAGACTCTTCCAAGACTGATTGCTGACACTAGGATTGTCTCTCTTGGTGTTCCATTTGAGATCCCTTGTTTGAAACCATACTATGATTGAGATGGCTGGATGAGGAACGTAGTGACAAGGATTTGATGATGAATGAGATCGGTGACAAGGATCAGATGTGTGATGGGTAGGTATATAGTTGTGAGGCAGAGCATAGATGAGCCCCTTGACAGAGGGTGAGGCTGGCAAAGAAGAGTGAGCAGTACTCAAGAGCAGAGGGCCCCTATGAGAGGAGGGAATGCAAATAAATAGAACTAAGATACAAGGGAATTATAGGAAGGGTTTATATAGTGATGACCGAGTACTTTAGGGCAGGGTTCTGAGTATGAAATAGTTTAGGGCAAGTGTGAGAGATAGAATAGAATGGAACAATGAAGAAGAAACAGTAATGACTATAAGAGAAAGATAAGGACTGTTACAGTACCGGCTCATACATCACCATCTCTATCAGTTACCAGACTAACATTCTTTATCGTATCGTTTACCTTAGCGGATATGGGCACACGCTAGACTCTGCCCCTATCCTTACCCTTGTCTCCGATTGGATCTTCCCACGGTTATCTCCGTTGATCGGGATGATCTAGATCTCTGCCACGATCCAATCTACGATAAGGTTCAGCGTACACCTTCTCTTCCATTCCATTCCCATGCACGTGTATGCCTCACCCTCAGTTAATCTCCGCTTTACCTTGCCGTAGCCATGCTTCCTACCACACCACATGTTATCCGCATGGACTACTCCCTTAGGTAGTACCCTCTACCCTAGTCACCATCACATAGTTACACTGTCACTACCGTAGTCTCTATATAAGCCCTAGGGACTATGATGGAGGATCCCTATCCTTTCATTGTGGTCTTTGGGGGATCACCCTTCGTTCTAAAGGCACTAGCCCACCTATGTATAAGTGGCTCCGCTCTCATCATCGCACGATCGCCCCTTCGCTGAGTTCCTCAGGCATTGACGATGCCTCTCGTTCCTTGCAACCGTCGCAACCTCAGTATAGGCATTGGCCTTCCTGCCAAGAGTTAGGATTGTGTCATGTTCTAGTCTTCCGTCCCGGATGCCTATAACAAGGACTGCAAGGTATGACATCACCAGTGATGTCATAAGTCTAGTCTTGGGTCATGTGCCAGTTCCTGTGGTCACATGACTTTGGAAAGAAAGAAGTGCTAAGGTAAAACAGTGCTCAGTGATGTGTAGCATATAAGTGAAAGTGAAGAAAAATAAATAGAGAGCATATGAGGAACTGAACTACAACACTCTCCTCTATTCACCAGATTCAAGGTCTAGCCATGAGTCTGTGAATTCCGTGTATGAGGGTCCAAAGGATTGAAACAGAGAGAGGAAAGACAAGGAGTCAATACCCTGAATGAGTCATGGGGCAGATGGGTGGTTGGAGTGAAAATCAGCAATAGCATTCTACACATGTTTTAAATTAGCAGCAGGTTTCCAGGTGTGATCCACCTTGTCCCATCCCTTCCAGTGGATAAGGTATTGTAATTTTCTGTGAAAAAGATGAAAGGCAGTAATGAAGTCAACTTCATATTCTTCATGACAGTCTTTGGTCACAATAATGGGGTCAGGTTTAAATACTGGTTGGCCAGCCAATGGGGCTTTATATGGTTTTATGCAGGAAACATTAACCATGGGGTGAATGGAGATAGTGGAAGGGAGGTGGAGGGTGATGGCATTAGGGAGGACAGCTGTGATACAGTATGGTCTGATGTATTTTTGTGTTAATTTATGAGTGGGGTATGGGAGGAATAAGTGGTCGGTAGAAAGCCAGATCATGTCACCAATAGAATAGGAGGGAGTGTTGTGGGACTGCAACGACAACGAGTTCAACCAAGAATACTGAGACGAGGAGACGGCAGGATGAGGTGTCAACGTCAACGAGAACAATGAGGACGAGGTTGAATATAGGGACAGCAACAGAGACGATTCAATATAACATAAAGTGGCCCCTTTGCAGAGGGCTAGGCTAGCGAGAGGAGAGGGGAGTGGTATCACTGAGTTGCAGGCACCAGTTGAGGTGGGTGGAACGAAGTGAATAGGACTAAGGTAGGAGGGAATTACATGAAAGGTATATATATGATGAGTGACTACCTTAGGGCAGGTGTCTGAGTCCGAATTAGCTTTAGGGTAGGTAAAGATAAGAGGATGAGGAACGTTCTGGAACAAAAGAAGAAAGACGGAAATGAACGTGTGAAGAGATAAGAGAACATGAGGTATGATGTCATCGATGACATCATAAGTCTAGCCTTGAGTCATGTGAATGTTCCCATGGTCACGTGCACTGGGTCACGTGACTTTGGAAAGAGAAATCGACTAAGTAAACAGTGCTCAGTGATGCAAGCATATGAGTGAAGAGTAAGGTGAAAAATAGGGTGTACACGTGCCCGAACTATAACAGGGAGTGAGAGAATGTTTGGATTCTTGTATGTAGAACATCTGATCCTGGGTTTTCATTAACATGGCAGCAATATCATTGCAGGTCTGGCCCAGAGAGGAAGTGAATGACCCACCAGAAGCCATAGAGGAGTGTGGAGGCTCAACCCCCAGTTGTGGTGAATAATTACACATTACTTCAAAAGGAGAGGTGCTGGTGGCTGTGGTGAGAGACGTATTATGAATGAATTGCACCATCTTTAGCTAGGAAGCCCAAGAATCTTGTTCTTTAGTGATGTAGGCTCTGAGATAAGCCAGTATCTCCCAATTGATGCATTCTATTTGCCCATCTGTTTGTAGATGATATGCCATAGACAGCTTCTGCTCAATTCCAAGCACCTTGCACAGTTTGTGAGTGAACTCAGAGATGAACTGTGGTCCTCTGTCTGAAACAATAGAGTTAGGTAGTCCATGAGTGTATCATATGTGGTCTCTAAATAGCAAAGTGAGGTCTGAAGAAGAAGTGGTTTTGGTACAGGGGAAGAGAACAATTTCTTTAGAAAAATGGTCCACTATGACACCAATGGCATTATTATGATTTGCCTTGCCTTGTACACTTTTTCCTTTGTTCTTGACCTCTTCAGATGGGGACCGACCCCACTGCAACATGTACAGCGTTTCCTTTGCTGAACTCTCTACCTAGCACTTCTGATTAGCTAAGTACCTATGCCTATCTCTCACTTGTCATCCTGATTACATACTTTCTGATACAATCATATCGTTTGTCATTCCTGCTTACCTCTCTTTGTTCTTTAACGATTCTATGATGTTCCGTATGACATCATTGTTATAGTTCGGACCCGCGTACGCTATATTTTTCACTTTTTTACCTTTCGCTCATATGCTTGCATCACTGAGCACCATTTTACCTTAGTCAAATTCTCTTTCCAAAGTCACGTGATCACTGCACGTGACCGTGGGAAACCTCACGTGATCTATGTCTAGAACAAGTCACGTGACATGAGGCTAGACCTATGACATCATTGATGATGTCATACCTCATGCCCTTTATCTTTCTCTCACCATTATTTCCGTCTTTCTTCTGGAACGTTCCATGCCTTATCTTTACCTGCCCTCATCTAATTCAGACTCAGACAACCTGCCCTAAGGTAGTTGGAATATGTATATAAACCTCTTCCTGTAATTCCTCCTACCTTAGTCCTATTCACTTCGTTCCACCCACCTCCACCGGTGCCTGCAACTCAGTGATACCACTCTTCCTTCCTCTGCCAGCCTAGTCCTCTGCCAAGGGACTGTGTATGCTCTATCGTATTCTCTCTATCGCCGTACCCATATTCTAGCTGGTACTCGTTGTACTCGTCGACGTCAACACCGTCTCAAGACGACTACTAGTCTCCATTTTCCTCATCCAACCTGTCGTGGTTGCAGTCCGTAACAATCATCTTTCCCATGACTAATTGTTCTCTTCCCTTCTTTCACATTCCATCCAATTAGTCACTGTTCCCACATCCTACTTGTATAAACCCTTTGTCATAACTGATGTATCCTTAGCTAGTCTTACACTGGCAATACATCTCTTGTTCCTTTTCCTCCTGGATCTCTCAAAGTTCTTATCCTACTTTTGAGTGGATGCTTACTCTTGCCTCGTCATAGCCTTGTTACCTGCTCCACTGCCTTTCAAGCAGAGTAACCTTCATCATCTCAGTCACCACCTGACCACTTGTCCTTTGCCTTTGAAGCTTAGGAAGACCTTCCCTTGTTGAGTGACACCTTGAATCCATGCCTACCATTTACAAATGGAAGTCCTCAGCTCTCGCTAGGTCTACGTTCATCCCCACCAAGGCCAAATGTAACAGGCATCATATCCTTTTGACAAAGGGAAGCTCATAACAAAATCAACAGAAATGTCAGTCCAAGGATGAGCAGGAACTGGTAAAGGTAAGAGTTTTCCTGCTGGTGGCTTTGATGATCCCTTCATGAGGGAGTACACCTGACAGTGAGAAATGTAGTTCGAAATGTCTTGGGCAGTGCCTGACCACCAATAAAACTTTTTCATAGAGGCAATGGTATGATCATGGCCAGGGTGACCTGTGACTAGAGAATCATGAAAGAGTGAAATGAGTTCATTATGTAATAAAGGTGGCACAAAAACGATGCCATTAGAATTTCTGAACAACTTGTCTAATGCATAGTATTCATAGTTGTCGATAGCATCCAAGTTCATTCTTTCTGATTCTGTACATAATTTAGTTTCAAAGTTTGGTGTTAGAGAAGTGGTAGAAATAGCTTGAACTCCAGTGGAGCCAAACCCTTTATTGTTATATTGGGACTCTTCTAGAGTCGTCATTTCTGTTAGTGTGGGATTTTCTATTTTTTCAATAATTAGCTGGGTGATATGATTGTGTTTGGAGATAGAAAAAGGGATGTCTGAATGGTTGAACAGAATTACACCTATTTCTCCCCTATAATCAGCATCAATAACTCCTGCCATGACATCAATTTTGTGCTTGAGGACGAGACCCGAACATGGCACAATTCTGCCATAAGTACCAAAGGGAAGCTGAATAGATGTGGAAGTTGGGATGAGAAGCTGGTTATGTGGGGGAATGGTAGCAGTTGTGGAGGAATAGAGGTTGAAGCCAGTAGTAGAGAGGGAGCCCTTAGAGGGCAACCAAGCATCAGGGGAATTAAGGATAATGGGAATAGTGAGGTTGGTAGAGTGGAGGATGGAAGAAGGGGGAAAAACAATGATGTTCTTGTTTAAGTTATCAATGATGTTGCCATGGTTCAGGCAGCAAGAAAGAGTGTTGGCACATCCATTCATATTGCTGGGTTTATAGATTAACATATAGGAAAATTCCTGTAGCAACTCGTGCCAGTGGGTCTGTCTGCCTGAGAGAGTTTGTGGCTTTTTCCAATATTCCAGATTTTTATGGTCAGTGTTACAATTTACTTCACTTCATACACTTTTCTCTTTGTTCTTGACCTCTCCAGATGGGGAGCGACCCCACTGCAACATGTACAGCGTCCCTTCTGCTGAACTCTTCACTTAGCAACCTCAATTAGCTAAGTACCTATGCCTATCTCTCATTTATCATCCCGATTACATATTTTCCAATATGATCGTATCATTTGTCATTTCTGCTTACCTATTATTGTTCCTCAGCATTCTCTGATGTTCCATATGACATCATCCTTCCCATGACTAATCGTTCTTCTCCCTTCTTTCATATTCCATCTGATTAGTCATCATTCCCACATCTTACTTATATAAACCCTTCATTACTACTGATGTATCCTCAGCTAGTCTTACTCTGGCAATACATCTCTTGTCCTCTTTCCCTCTGGATCTCTCTAAGACTTCATCCTACTTCTGAGTGGATGCTTGCTCTTTCTTCATCATAGCTTGCTACCTGTCCCACCACCTTTCAAGTGGAGTAACCTTCATTATCTCAGTCATCATCCAACCGCTTGTCCTTCACCTTTGAAGTGTAGAAAGACCTATCCTTGTTGAGTGACATCTTGAATCTGCACCCACCATCTACCAATGGAAGTCCTCAGCTCTCGCCAGGTCTATGTTCATCCTCACCAAGGCCAAATGTAACAAAAGACTAGCTCTGTTTTTAGGATTACCTTCACTGTAACTCCTTCACCATTTCACCCTCACATGAATCCTTGCATGCTTGACTCAGTCGGTGGAGAGACCCTCCCCCAAACTCAGACTCCATCTTGGAACCCTCCTCACCAGAACCTGAGGAAGAAGAACCCCTTGATGCTTCACTTCCCTCTCGAGAGGAACAGGAAGCAACCTTTGAGCTCACTCACCAGCTGTTGGCATCTCTGACAATCCCTTGTGCCCCCACACCCCCTAGTCCTACTCCGGTTGCCACTCGATCCGTCTTCACCCTACCAATTGTCCTGGTAGTACCTCCTCAACCTATCGCTCCCACCATGTCTACCACCACGAAACCCACTGAACTCCACATCGCCTCTCCTGAACACTATGACGGAACTCCTGAGAAAGCCATCACCTGGCTTCAAACTGTACAACTTTATCTTGAGATCAACAAACTTGTCTACAATACCATGGAAAAGAAAGTTATCTTTGCCCTCTCATACATGACCAAGGGAGCAGCACTCTCTTGGGCCTCCACCCGCCATGCTGCTTCTATTAGTGGAACCACCATCTCCCTTGGAACCTTTGAAGACTTTGTCAAAGACTTTAAAACCTCTTTCGAATGAACTGACATTGTCGCCAATGCCATTGTTGGCTTTTCACCAAATGGATCATCAAAGAAAAAGGGAAATACCTTCCCTCCCTTGCCACCTACACTGCAGAATTCCAAAATGCAGTAGCCAAGTCCAAAATTACTGACAAGAATGTCCTTATCAGTTACTACTCCACCAGTATTCCCCCAGAACTCATGCATTACATCATGTCAATGGACACTGTCCCCACCATTATCACTGAGCGCTAAAGCCGCCCACTTCCACAGCCAGAACAAGCGAGCATATGAAATTGCTCAACGCAATCGCCTCCCCCAGAAATCCTCTTACACCTCGTTCTCCAACCCCTCTTCTCATTTTACCAAACCCCACAACCCTGATGCCATGGATGTTGATGTTATCCGCATCACCAAACTAACCTCTGATGAACAGAAACATTGTATCGAAAAGAAACTCTGCTTCCAGTGCTGACAACCTGGACATACCAGCACCACTTGCCCCCATTTCTCATCCTTGAAACCTGTCCCCAAAAAGGTCAATGTTGTCAAGAACGTCGACCTCCCTCAACTCATGGAGATAGAGGATGATGATGATGAAGACACTACTTGATGAGTAGCCTTCATTCCCAAGGATTTTTAGAATGAGGACCTCGGACAACATGAGTCTCCTCTTCCCCTTTGTGTGCTCCTGTATTAGTATGATCTACAACTCAATCTATGGAAATCCCTATTCAATTGATCGTCCTCTCACACACAATGAAAACTGTTGACACCCATGCCCTGATTGATAGTGGCATGGACATCTTCTGCATTGACTGGCAGTTCATCTGAAAACATTGACTGCCCACCAAGAAACTAGAAAAACCCCACTGCGCTTGGAACACTAATGCCTCCTTCAACAAAAATGGAGACATCAAATTCATCTACACCCTCTTCATCAACATTGAAGGTATTGCCCAAGAAGTCACCTTCCACGTCATGACTCTTTGTCAAACTAACATCCTCCTTGGACTTCCTTAGCTCAAAAACACCAACCCTGTCATCAATTGGAAAACCCAAACACTCTCCATTGATAAATCCCTTGACAAATCCAAACTCCTCTATTCCACCTTCGTCAAGGACACAAAAATCCATGACTCTGCCCCCACCTACCGCAAAGAACTCCCTCGCCCCCCTCATCACATCCTTGTCTCTTCCATCACAGACTACCACCTAAAAAGCTTCCTTGGAATAGAAACTGAGAAATCTTATCTTACTCATGCTAATGACAACTGCATCCTCCATTGCATCATCCGATGCAGTTCCTAATTTATTCCTATGGGATCTCCTGTCATTGCCTGCCTGACCACTGCCATGGAACTTGCCATGGCAGCTGAGAAGGCCAAACCCAAGATCACCCTTCCCCCAGAATATGCGCAGTACACCTCAGTCTTCTCCAAGGAAGCAACTAATCATGTACCCCTGTCTCGCCTCTATGACCATGAGATCAATCTGAAGGAAACTTTCGCTCCGAAGATCGGAAAGATCTACCCCCTATCCCCAGATGAATGCAAAGCTACTGAGGATTTTCTGGATGAAAACCTTGCCACTGGGAAGATCTGCCCTTCCAACTCCCCCTGTTACAGTACCGGCTTGTACATCATTATCTCTATCAGTTCCCAGACTAACACTTTATATCATATTGTTTACCTTAGCGGATATGGGCACACGCTAGACTCTGCCCCTATCCTTACCCTTGTCTCCGATTGGATCTTCCCACGGTTATCTCCGTTGATCGGGATGATCTAGATCTCTGCCATGATCCGATCTACGATAAGGTTCGGCGTACACCTTCTCTTCCATTCCATTCCCATGCACATGTACGCCTCACCCTTAGTTAATCTCCGCTTTACCTTGCCGTAGCCATGCTTTCTACCACACCGCATGTTATCTGCATGGACTACTCCCTTAGGTAGAACCCTCTACCCTAGTCACCATCACATAGTCACACTGTCACTACCGTAGTCTCTATATAAGCCCTAGGGACTACGATGGAGGATCCTTATCCTTTCATTGTGGTCTTTGGGGGATCACCCTTCATTCTAAAGGCACTAACCCGCCTACGTATAAGTGGCTCTGCTCTCATCATCATATGATCACCCCTCTGCTGAGTTCCTCAGGCATTGACGACGCCTCTTGTACCTCACAACCGTCGCAACCTCAGTATAGGCATTGGCCTTCCTGCCAAAAGTCAGGATTGCGCCATGTTCTAGTCTTCTGTCCCAGATGCCTATAACACCCCCCAAGCTTCACCCTTCTGCTTCGTTAAAAAGAAGGATGAAGGACTCCATCCCTGCCAAGATTCCCATTACCTAAACGAACACACCATTTGGGATGCCTACCCACTTCCCCTTGTCTCCGACCTTGTTGATAAACTCCATGATGCCAAGGTCTTCACCGAATTCGACATACAATGAGGATACAACAACGTCCATATCAAGGATGGACACCAATGGAAGGCTGCCTTTATTACCCACAAAGGTCTCTTCGAACCCACAGTTATGTTCTTTGGTCTCTGCAATTCCCCAGCGACCTTTCAACAATTCATGAATAACTCCTTCAGGGATATGATTGCTGAAGGATGGCTTGTCATCTACATGGATGACCTCCTGATCTTCTCCCCTGACAAGGGTACCCACACCAAATGCACCAAGTGTGTGCTACAATGCATGGAGGAACTTGACTTGCATCTCAAACTGGAAAAATGCAAGTTCGTTATGTCAGAGGTAGAATACCTTGGCATGATTGTCAAACTAGGTCAACTTGCTATGGATCCAGTCAAACTTGATGGAATCACTTCCTAGCCAACCCCATCCTCTGTTAAGAGTGTACACTCTTTCCTTGGCTTTGCCAATTTCTATTGACGATTCATCCCTGACTACTCCAACATTGCCCGACCACTCATTGACCTTACCAAGAAAAACCAACCTTGGTTCTGGTCCCCCTTGTGTCAATCCACATTTGAAGAGTTGAAAAAGCTCTTCCTCTCAAAATCCGTCCTACATCTCCCCAACCTCTCCACACCATTTGCCATCACCACCGATGCCTCCAAATTCGCATCCAGAGCCATCCTGCTCCAAACCAACTCCAACAGCGAGTGGCACCCTTGTTCCTACCTCTCTCAATCATTCTCCCCTATGGAACGAAATTATGACATCTACGACCACGAACTCCTTGCGGTCATCCAAGCTCTCAAGTCCTGGAGGCACTACCTCCATGGATCTGCCTTTCCCATGCAGGTCTTCACTGACCACAAGAATCTGACATACTTCCACCAGCCCCAAGCCCTTAACTGTCGCCAGGCCCACTGGCTCCTTGATCTTTCAGATTTTGATCTGAAAATTGTCCACATCCCTGATAAACTCCTAGCTGGTCCTGATGCTCTCTCTCGCCACCCTAATCTCCTCCCTGACTCCTCTGTCAATGATAACAAGGGAGTTACCCTCCTTCCTTGTTCCCTCTGTGTCAGCCTCATCGACACTGACCTCTCCCACTGCATCCGTACTGCCACCCCCTCCAATCCCACTGCTGCAACTGCTCTACAATCCCTGGATGAATCCACCCCACTTCACCTTCGCTCCCACCTCTTAGATTAGCAGAACAAAGGAGGGGTTCTCACATTCCACGACTGAGTCTTTGTACCTAACAACCCTGCCCTCCACCATTCCATCCTAGAACAATGCCATGACTATGAAACTGCAGGCCACCCCGGTTTTCTCAAAACTCATCAACTTGTCTCTGCTGAATTCTGGTGGCCTGGCCTGGCCTCCTTTGTTCAGAAATATATTGAGGGCTGTGCTACTTGCCAGCAAAACAAGGCCAACACTCACCCTACAGTTCCCCTGCTCACCCCCATTCACTCCTCAGCCTCTCGCCCTTTCCAGCAAGTCTCCTGCGACTTGATCACTGACCTTCCTCCTTCCTCTGACTTTGACACCCTTCTGGTTGTGGTCGATCATGGGCTTACTAAGGGGGTAATTCTCTGCCCTACCAAGAAAACCATCACCGCTGAAGGCATAGCAGTGCTCTTCTTCCACAAGGTCTACCTCCACTTCAGTCTCTATGACAAGGTTATCTCCAACCATGGCCCACAATTCGCATCCGCCTTTGCTCAGGAGTTAGGAAAACTCCTCAACTATGACCTATCACTCTCCACCACCTACCATCCCCAAACCAATGGAGAAACCAAATGCATCAACCAAGAAGTTGAAACTTACCTCCATATCTTCTGCAGAAATCACCCCACCTCATGGGCCAATTCTATCTCCCACACAGAATTCACCCACAATCACTGCCCCCACTCTGTCACCGGACAATCTCCGTTCTATCTCATGATGGGGTATGAACCCTGTGCCCTTCCCACAGTCATTTCTGCATCTTCTATCCCCACAGTCGAGTCTAGACTCAAAACCCTTACCGCTGCCCAAGATGAAGCTCTTGCCACCCACGAACTTGCTCGCCAAGTCATGGCCTCCTGCACTCATTGGAACTTCACTCCCTTCACCAAGAGACAGAAGGTCTGGCTCGAAGCCAGAAACCTGAAATGCTCCATCACAAATCCCAAGTTTGCTCCCAAGCAAGAAGGACCCTTCACTATCACGAAAGTCCTATCTCTGATTACATACCAACTCCGTCTTCCAATCGTGTGGAAAATCCACAACACGTTCCATGCTTCCCTCCTATCACCCTATCATGAAAATAGCGTACACAAGCTGAACTTCCCCCAACCACCACCTGACTTAGTACAAGGAGAAGAGGAATACAAAATAGAAAAAATCTTACACCATCGTGGAACTCCATCCTCCCATTCCTTCTTGATCCAATGGAAGGGATACTCGGCCGAAGAAGACTCCTAGGTCCCTGAACAGGACTTAAAAAATGCAAAGTCTGCCCTCACTGATTATAAAAAGCAGCATCCCTCCATCTTCAACCCATGCCCCTCTTGATCTCTCACCATGTCCCAACACAACAACACCTCTGACTCTGTCTCCATCAACTTGTCCCATCCTCCTACTCCTCCTCCTTCTGTTAATACCATCTTCAACTCCTCTATGTCTCCCATTCATATTACTATACCTTCTGTTCCTCCCATTTCTCTTCTCTCTTGTCTTTCATCTCCACCCCCCAAACCCTTGTCTACTGCCCCATCTCCAGGCTGGTCCAATAACCCACTCCCTAGTTTGGAAAGCCCTGCTCCCTGGGTCCCTCCAGTCATCGAAAACCCTGCTGAACCCTGTGTCTCCATCCACACCATCTCCATCCCTCCATTCGCTCATTGTCTGTAAAACCTCCCTAATGATCCCTCCTTTCAATGGATGAGAAACCTCCTCCATTATCCCTGCCTCCTCTCATCCCTCGACAGTCATCTTGACGTCGCCTCCCCCCTCTGGAGCCTCCATTGGGCATATCTCCAAAACAAACGCATGGGAAACCTCCTCTCCCTTGTTTCCTCTGAACAAAGTCTCGGCCATCATCGAGACTTCCTAGTTAACATCCACCACACCCTCGAGGGAGATATCCTCTCTGCTCTCTATCAATTAGAATTCCCTGGTCTCCTCAACAAGATCAACTGCTTCTTGTACAAAATGCAAATGCTCAATGACCCTTGCTCCTATCCCACCTACATTGCTCCATTCAATTGGACACCAACTGATCCTTCCCCTTGTGGTCTGGTAAACCCTGTCCCTATTGAAATTGCATAGGAACATGCTTGCATCACACAAGAAATCCACCTTCATGGCACCATCAATGGGGAACCTATTGATGCCCCTCTCCCCTCCAGTCATCCCTGCTATGCAGAAACCTGCCATGAGTGGCATCACCTTGGGCATACTCACCCCAACTGTCATTGGTACCAATGCCCCCATTGCCTACGCTTCCAACCAGGTCATCCACAATACCACTGCCCACTCTGTCATTCTCGTACCCCCACTTCTCCATCAACATCTCCATCTGTCTCTACACACTCCTCTCATTCCTTGCGATCATCTGCTCCCTGCTCTGTTCCTCTGTCCAGGAACACCCACCATATGTATCCCACAAACACTTCCACTCCATGTCATTGTAACTGATGCTCTGCTTCCCCATGTCCCATGTCACTGGAGATTGACAATGACATCTGGGATGATGCCACCTATGCCAACACCACCGGGTCCCCAGGCCCTTCCTACGCGAACTTCTGACTCACTGGGTTCATCCCTTACCCTTCTTTGGGGTTTCAGGGTTACTAAGGGGGTAATGTTACAATTTACTTCACTTCGTACACTTTTCTCTTTGTTCTTGACCTCTCCAGATGGGGACTGACCCCACTACAATATGTACAGTGTCCCTTCTGCTGAACTCTTCACTTAGCAACCTCGATTAGCTAGGTACCTATGCCTATCTCTCATTTATCATCCCGATTACATATTTTCCAATATGATCATATCATTTGTCATTTCCGCTTACCTATTGTTGTTCCTCAGCATTCTCTGATGTTTCATATAACATCATCCTTCCTATGACTAATTGTTCTTCTCCCTTCTTTCATATTCCATCCGATTAGTCATCATTCCCACGTCTTACTTATATAAACCCTTCATTACTACTGATGTATCCTCAGCTAGTCTTACCCTGGCAATACATCTCTTGTCCTCTTCCCTCTGGATCTCTCTAAGACTTTGTCCTACTTCTGAGTGGACACTTGCTCTCTCTTCATCGTAGCTTGCTACTTGTCCCACCACCTTCCAAGTGGAGTAACCTTCGCCGTCTTGGTCATCATCCGACCACTTGTCCTTCACCTTTGAAGTGTAGGAAGACCTATCCTTGTCAAGCAACATCTTGAATCTACATCCACCATCTACCAACTGTTACGGAACAACTAGTGTGAGTGCGGTAGTGACGGAATATGGAGAACTCAATAGAGGTTGAGTTGAGGAGTGGGCTCACTACAATGAGAGAACGTTGATACAACGGAGCAGTTCCATAGTTAGATTTGCAGACTAACCAAAGGGATTTGTGACGAGTATAGGCAATGGATAGGATTGAATCCCTAAGACAAAAGTTGACAGAACTGGGAGTTCTAGCTACTGAGTCGAAGGGTTTAAATATGTAGGAATGCTTGCTGACTAATAGTCCATGAGGAGAACACATGTCGACCATGAGGACAACACAAGGTGTGGAGTGGGAAGACATGAGGACGAGGAATGG